>QRBJ01000013.1:164512-413729 GCA_003709865.1 Chaetothyriales sp. CBS 132003 | reverse complement strand
GCAGCAGCAGCAGCAGCAGCAGCAGCAGCAGCAGCAGCAGCAGCAGCAGCAGCAGCAGCAGCAGCAGCAGCAGCAGCCACGGGTGCTATCCAACGCCGCCAGCGGCCTCCTTGACCTTGGCCTGCTCGGGCGGCTCGTCAATGAAGGTGGGCGGGACCTCATCCTGCAGAAAGGTGGGGGTGTCGCTGATGGCCATGTCCTGCTCAAAGGCCATGTCCTCGCCCAGGGCCTCCAGCTCGGCATCGAGCTCGGCCTCGTCGACGTCGTCGGGCACGTCGTAGGCGCGGGAGATGCTCTCGTTGATGTCGTTGCCCATGTCCATCAGATCAGCCATCTCGTCCTGCATCTGGTCGATCTTGTCGATGTTGATCTTGCCGTACTGCTGCTTGAGGGCCTTGTTGGTGGTCTTCATGGTGTCGACGGTGGTCATGACATTCTTGAGATTGTCCTGCATCATGCTGGCCTGCTCCATGTTCCACGACTGCTGCTGGAGCTGGTCTCGCTGGGTCTCGTACAGCTTGCGGCGCTGCAGGACCTTGAGGGCTTTGGCCTTGATGGCCTGTTTGCCGGGCCCGTCACGCATTTTGGCGAGCTTCTGCTGGTAGGTGCTGAGCTCGGCATTGAGTTTGGACAGCTTGACGTCGATGGAGTCGACGCGGGTATCGAGCTGGACGGAGTCGAGTCAGTGGGTGGTGGGTGGAGGGGGGGTGGTGGGTGGGCTTACCCTGCTAATGGCATCGTTGAGTGTGGGCTTGGGAGCCGTGTTCTTGCTGCCGAATATTCTGTTCATTGTGGTGGGCGGCGGCGGCGACGGCAGGAAGAAGAAGCGTTGAGATGACAGTTGATCGAGGAGGCCCCGTCGGCCGTCAGTCGTCGGTGTACAATTCAGGCCACTACAATTCAACCCAGGCCACTACAATTCCAATCCAGGCCACGAGAGTGTGGCGTCTGCAAGGCCGCCGTTGGCGAGTGACTGCAATGTGCGGGCGCGGCGTCATAGGCGCCGAGCCCGCCCATATGCGCCTAGAGTGCTCCCTTATCGGGCACGACCAGGGGCCCTGAGCCAGCGTGGCCAATGGGCAACTTACACCTAATGCCCGGGGCCCAGAGACACCAGTCCCGGCGCCTGGTTAGGGGCGGGCCCGCCAAAAGGCCCTAGCATTTTCACCATGTGCCCGGCAGACAATAGCCTAACTCGTTAGTCTCCGTGGCGCCGATGCGCGAGCGAGCAAGGCATAGCACGCGGCGTGGTGATAGACTGCATGCACATGTACTTTGAGTGGTGTCGACATTGATCAAGAAGACTCTGAAGAGGGAGCCAAGGGGCATTTTACTGTAATTGCATATCCTGCGAGACAAAAGCCTCGCTCTTGAGACGTGCAGCCAGCGCCTCAAGCCCGCCGCCGCCGCCGCTGTCGGGGCTGCTGTGGTGGGCACACTTGTCGGTATCCGGAGCCCCCGGAGTTCGGCTAGGGTGCCCTAAGTTAACTAATAATTCTCATATCTGCATGCGGCTGCAGGTGCCCATCGACTGCGTGTTTGGCGCAGCACACACCGACCAAGTCGATCTCGTGGCTGCTGCCCAATAAGCCACCGTTGCACAGAATCATCTCTGATTGCTTCCAGTCCTTGCCGCCGCCGCCGCCTTCTCCTACATTCACTCATTCATCAGGTAATGAATGCCCTGTGTACTCGCGTGCCTCCAATGCCCCACCCCCACGAGCCGTGAAATGGCGGCGACTGACTGACACGGGGACAGTGCTGGACGGCAAGTCAATGTATTCACCATCACTGCCATTACAGCCATTGCAGCCATTACAGTCATCACCGCCATCACCGCAATCACTGCCATCACCGCAATCACTGCCATCACCACCACCACAATCACTTCCATCACCACCACCGCAATCACTGCCATCACCACCGCAATCACTGCCATCACCACCGCAATCACTGCCATCACTGCCATCGCCTCGCCCGCTGTCTGGGCCCAGCAACCATGTTCTGGCGGTTTGGCGGCTACTCCAACATCTCAGCCATCGACACGCTCCTCGACAAGGCCGATCTCAAGCTCGAAGACCTGCTGGACGAATCGGACCTGATCCAAGAGCTCAAGTCGCACCACACCAAGTTGATCGAGTACCTGCGCGACGATGACATACTGCATGCCCTGCTCAACTATGTCATCGCCCCGGAGCCCGCGTCCGCGGACGACGACGGCGACGGCGAGCAGCAGCAGCAGCAGCAGCAGCAGGAGGAGCAGCAGCAGCAGCAGGGGCAGCATTATGAAGAGGAGCGGAATGAGAAGAGCGAGGAGGCGGCCGCAAACGGCGCAGACGAGGGCCAGGCCGAGAAGCGGCGGCTCAAGTACGCGTATGTGGCGTGCGAGATCCTGTCGAGCGAGATCTGGTCCATCACCGAGGCGCTGATGGCCAACACGGCCTTCCTGACCGAGTTCTGGGAGTTTGTGCGCCGGCCGCCGTCGCTCGATCCGCTGCAGGCCGGCTACTTCACCAAGGTCAACGAGACGCTGCTGGAGAAGAAGACGGAGGCGATGCTCGACTTGATCAAGGGCCTGCCCGGCATTGTGCCGGCCATGCTGCAGCACGTCGACTGCCCGATGGTGATGGATCTGCTGCTGCGCATCATCAGCCTCGAGAAGGCCGAGGGCGGCGCCGGCGTGGTCGATTGGCTCTACCGCCAGGACCTGGTGCCCACGCTGCTGTCCTATCTGTCGCCCGAGTGCAATGCCTCGACCCAGACGTCGGCGGGCGACTTTCTCAAGGCAATCATCACCATCTCGGCCAATGCGGCCCAAGACCAGCAGTCGTGCATTGGCCCCAACAGCCTGACTCGCCAGCTGGTGTCGGCGCCGTGCATCGAGGCGCTGGTGTCGGCTATGCTGAAGGGCGGCAACCCGCTCACCGTCGGCGTCGGCATCGTCATCGAGGTCATCCGCAAGAACAACTCGGACTACGATCCCGACAGCGGCCAGAATGCCGACAGTGCGCCGTCAAGCCACGACCCCATCTATCTCGGCACCCTGCTGCGGCTCTTTGCCAAGCACGTGCCCGACTTCATGGCCCTGGTGCTCAGCTCCAACCACACGGTGACTTATGGCCAGACCACGCGCATTGCCGCGCGCGGCGAATTGAAGTCGGCCTGGGGCACCACCATCGAGCCGCTGGGCTTCGACCGCTTCAAGACGTGCGAGCTGATGGCCGAGCTGTTGCACTGCAGCAACATGGGCCTACTCAATGAGCCCGGCGGCGAGGAGTATATCCGAGCACGTGACGAGGAGCGAGAGCGATTGCGCGACCAAAGCGCCTTGAGCTCCATCAAACTGTCTGAAGAGTCTGCCATCGACCTGTCAATGACGTCGTCCAAGTTTGACAGATTTGACAGCAACTCGGACAATAACCTGGACGAGAACTCGGACAACAACCTGGACGACAACTCGGACAACACTCTAGACAACAACTCGGACAACAACCTGGACAACAACTCTGACAACAACCTGGACAACGGCCTGGACAACAACTTGAACAACGGCTTAAACAACGACAACTTGGACGACAACTTGGACGACAACTTGGACGACAACTTGGACAACAACTTGGACAACAACTTCAACCGTGGCTCTACGCCTTCAGCTTCCACCTCGGCCGAGGAGGCGCTGCGCACCGCCATCGGCAGTGAGGACGACGGCTTCGAGACGGTGGCCGTCGACGACAAGATCGCCGATGAGACTCTGTTTGCCGCCCAGCTGGCCGGCGTCGCCGCATCACCCGCCACCGAGCTGGCCAACCACGTTCGCCGACTGAGCATGGAAGACACCGAGATGACGTCTCCGCCGGGTGAAGCTGAGCAGTCGGCCGCGGCCGATGCACCGGCGCATCCCACCCCGCCCCTTTCTCCGCATCCCGAAGACAAGCCAGCGCCCCTGTTCTCGACCAAGGCCGACCCCAACAAGACGCCGACGCCGAGCAGCCCTGAGCCGCCGACGAGTCCGCAATCGGCGCGGGCCGGCAGCCAGGAGGCCGGCGGCATCGACAGCCAAGTCGAGGGCGATTCCGTCCAGGTGCACGACAGCTCGCTTCCAGACGGCCGGGCCACCCCTCTCCACCAGGCACCCGTCGTCGGCGACTACCTCAAGATGCAGTTCGTGGAGAACCGCGTGGTGCCGACGATCCTCAGCTTCTTCTTCCGCTTCCCCTGGAACAACTTCCTGCACAACGTTGTCTACGACGTGGTCCAGCAGGTCTTCAACGGGCCCATGGATCGGGGCTACAACAAATACCTGGCCTTTGACCTCTTCGAGACCGGCCACATCACCGAAGCCATCATCCAGGGCCAGAGACGCAGCGACGAGGCCCAGCGGGAGAGCAACATGCGCCTGGGCTACATGGGCCACTTGACCCTCGTGGCCGAAGAAGTTGTCAAGTTCGGCGAGCGCCAGCCCAAGGAGCTGCTCTCGGTGCCCGTGCAGGACTCCATCTACGGCACCGACTGGGACGAGTACGTGAGCAAGACGCTGGCCGAGACGCGCGAGCGCGACAATGCCATCCTCGGCGGCTTCCGGCCCGAGTCTGGCCTTGGCCCACGCCAGGCCGTGCTCAATGCCGTCAATGCCGGCGCCGCCGGCCTGGGCGCCTCTCAGGCCCTGCAGAACGCGGGCATCGGCGGACAGCCACTCGACAGCGTCGAGCTCAACCGCGGCTCCGACACCTCGGACCAGTTCTCCTCGGCCGGCTCCCTGCTCTCCGGCTTCGGCAGCTCCTCCGACGATGACGACGAGGACATGGATGATGGCGACGACGGCGAGGCCGGCCGCAATTCCGCCGCCCAGCTCGCCGCCGCCACCACCGCCGCTGCCGCTGCCTCTGCCGGACTCGAGAGCGTGAGTCTAGACATCGAGTTCGTCGAGGAGCCTGCCGCTGACACTGAGCAGTTTCAGGCAAGCCAACCAATTCCCCTGATTCCGCCTCCGCCTGCACCGCTCAACATTGAACCCAGCCGGGCGAGGCGGCGACTGGCCGACCGGCTGGCCAGGCACAGGCGAGAACAGCTCGACCAGGCCGAGGCCGAGGAGGCCGAGGATGCCGAGGAGGAGGCGGGGGAGGAGACCGCTACTGAGTTTGGCGCCGGACGCGATGATCCCTTTTCCAGCTTGGCTGATCACGATCGCGCCTATGAGCAGGAGGATCCCTTCGGCCTGGATGAGGAAGAACAGGACATTACCGCCTTTGGCCGGCGAGACGCGGCAAGCAGGACGAGCGCCAATGACAATCGCCCCGCATTCTCCGTCGGCAGAGGCCTGTCCAGTCTCTTTTCCGCCGCCTCCCGAGTGGGCAAGCAGCAGTCCGACGGCTTCGACGATTCCCTCGAGGACTCGTCCTCTTCCGACAGCTCCGGCTCAGACGATGCCGAGCAGCCTCCACTCGAAGCAAGGACAAGCTTGGAGCGGCGGCCGCTTGATATTGATGACGACGACGACGATGATGATGACGACGACGACATGGGCGAGATGGTCGCACCGACGGATGAAGGGCCCAACAGCAGCGACGAGGAAGTGCTGAGTGAGACGGACAAGGCCGGCCTGAGCTCGGCTTTTGGAGCCTCACCTGGCGACGGTCACGGCAGCGAGTTCGACGGGCAGGCTGATGAAGACAAGGAGGAGGATGATGACGAGGCCCTGGTTGAAATCGCCATGCCAGCGCCCAAGAGGAGGAGCGTGGTGGGTGTCAAGTAGATGGCTAATGGCGTGTGGGCGTGGGCGGGGCCGCCGGCCCGACGGCCTTGCAGCTTTACCTACCACACGATGACCGCTTGGGTCAGGACAAATGATGGATCCGACAACTACGACATGATGACCGCTTCGGTCAGGACATGGATCCTACCTATACTACGAGGAGAATGCATGCCGGCCGAACCTGTACAGTACCACCAGCATGGCATCTTGATACCCTGGATGAGAATTGATTGATCGACGTTGGGATGGCGGCGCACGTCGAATCGGCTGTATACAGACTTGCCACTTGATTTTTGCCTCGACCGTCACAAGCACACGAGGCCTGTAAAACAGAAAATGACCACGCAGCCTCCCATTCTCCGTCGTATCGAGTTCTAGAATGCTCGTGCGGCACTGTTATCAGAGCCAGCTCGACTGTTATCCCTAGCCAACTCGACTGTTATCCCTAGCCAACTCGACTGTTATCCCTAGCCAACTCGACTGTTATCCCTAGCCAACTCGACTTCTAGTATGCTCTGCGATCTGCTATGCAGTACATGTCCTTTGTTATCTGCAGCCACCTCGACTTCTGTTTCCGGTTAGGTGTGGCTGACCCCGCGCCACCCCATACCCCGTAAATTCTATACTATGTACGTGTACAACGAATGAAAGCTCCATAATCTAGTGGATTCATAGAGGTACTCCTGTACATCTGTTTCACTAACCCCTTTCCCCCTCTCTCTTTCCTGACACCTTGTCGCCGTTGCGCAACTAGTCGTCGTCGTCGTTGTCGCCGTCGTCGTCGCCGTCGTTGTCGCCGTCGTTGTCGCTGTCGTTGTCGCTGTCGTTGTCGCTGTCGTTGTCGCTGTCGTTGTCGCTGTCGTTGTCACCGTCACCGTCGACGTCCTCCAACGCAACCATGCGCAAGCGCTTCTCCTTTGGCTCGTCTGCTGGGTCCACCACCTCGTTCAACAACACCACGGCAACCAATGCGACCAACTCCATCGCGCCTTCGCCGCTAGTCCCCACCACCTTCAGCGACAACCTGCCCCTACCCTCCGTCTTTGTCTTCGACCTCGACTACACCCTGTGGCCCTTCTGGGTGGACACGCACTGCTCGCCGCCGCTCAAGCCCATCACGGCGTCGCCATCGTCGTCGTCGTCGTCGGCCGAAGTCACCAAACTGCGCGACCGCCATGGCGAAGACTTTGGCTTTTACCCCACTGTGCCGCCCATTCTCTGGGCCGCCCGCCAGCGCGGCATCACCATGACCATCGCCAGCCGCACTCACGCGCCGCAACTGGCTGACGCCATGCTCCGCAGTTTGACCATTTCCGCTCCGCCGCCGCCGCCACCAGACACCGGACCAACAAAATCAATGCCGCCAAACGCTTTCTTCAACAGCGCCAGCAATAGAGACTACTCTTACGAAGAATCCCGATCGTCAAAAGGCGCCAGCGCCCGCAAACCAATAAAAGCAATCTCGCTCTTCACCGCGCCGCAGATCTACCCCGGTTCCAAAGTCGCGCATCTCAAGAAGATACAGACGCTAATACCCGCACCGCCATCATTATCATCTTCTGCCGCCGCCGGCACTGGTGTCAGAAAATCACTAGCACCACCACTCTCATCAACGACGTCGCCGTCGAAAAAGGGGAGAACCTTGATATTAGGCCGCGGCGGCGGCAGCGGCAGTAGCGGCGGCGGCAGCAGCAGCAGCAGCAGCAGGAAGAACACCCAAGACGACGACGAAAAGGAGCAGGGGGAGGATACCAACAACAACAGCAGCAACAATTCTAATAATAATAAAAGGAGCACTGCTGCTGGTCTTGTCCCGTTTGAAGACATGATCTTCTTCGACGACGAGGCGCGCAATCGCAATGTCGAGACCGATCTGGGCGTCACCTTTGTCCTGGTCCCCGATGGCCTTACGAGGGACGAAGTCGATCGTGGCGTGTGGGAGTGGCGTAGGCGAAGATTGGGCATTGTTCAGCCTAGCGATCGTGGGGGTGGTGGCGGCGACAAGGATCAGGACAAAAAGCAGCAGCACCAACACCAACACCCACAACAACACCAACAATACCAACACAGAAATACAAAGGATTCATCGCAAGCAGAGCCCGGCAATACCACGGCCGTAAATGGATTTGTCGAGATGGAAGGATGAGAAAAGATGCAAAAGTGCATCATCTTGACAGCGAACTGCACCTACATTATGATCCAACTCCGCCCCCTCTGATTCGCTTGCCCACGTCCCCATTCCCATCCCCGTCATCTCGACCTCTCTTTGCGCCCACGCCACCAGGAATAAACGGCTGTGCTCCAGCACTCAAACTCGATCGCCCACTCGTGCTTCCCCCTCGTCCTCCACCGGCTCCACTAGGCACATTAGCCAGTTGCAAGCTTCCCCTCCCCTGTCCACCACCTCGACCACGTGCCGACGACAAGGTGCCACGAGGAATACCGGTATGTGAGCCGCCGCCGCCACCCCCGCCGCTGCTGCTGCCGCCGCGCCCAGACGCATTTTGTCCTCCACGCCCACCGCCACGCGGAATACCCGAGCTTGTACCACGCGCGACACCCGAGCTGGGCTGACGCAAGCCGCTGGCTGCTGTGGGTGTGGGTCCAGATGTCAGAGCAGGTTTGCCAGGGCCATTAACTTGCGCCACCGGCGCCTGTTGCTGCTGTTCGAGTTGACTTTGTGCCTCGCTGGTCTCTACTGCGCCGCCGTGCCCCGCAGATTCTGGCCTCGGCCTGGTGAGCGTCACAGCAGAGTCGCTGTTGGCTGGCTGCTCAGTCTTCGCAGGACCAGCAGCAACAGGCTTGGGCGGCTGAACAGCAGCTGCCGGAGCCGGTTTGGCAGTCTTGGCTTCCTCCCACACCTCTCCCACACCTCGTTCTGGTCTTTCCTCGGCCGCCTTCTTCACCACGTCGAGCTGTGCATTCGCCTTCCTCAGCCCATTCTGCGCCATGTTGAGCTTCAATTGACCCTTCTTTTCCGCCATGAGCTCGGCGCTCGCAACTTGTTGCGCTATTTTCCTTGCAGCCTCCTCGTCGAATTCAATCTTCTGCAGCGCCAGCCGCTTCGAGAAATCTTCCTCCATAGTCTGCTTCTGCTCACCAAGTGCAGACTGCTTCTCCTGCTCGGCCTCGGCTCTTGCCAGGATCAGCTGCTGCTCAAGCTCTTGAATCTTCTCTGTAGTCTCGTCGTTGCTCGCTTCGCCAGCAGCACCACCAGCACCACCAGCAGCAGCAGGCACCGCGGCTTTCAGCTCCTCGATTTGCTGCTGCAGGCGCTCAGTGCGCTTCCTGATATTGTTGGTAACCATTCGATTGATGAATGCGTTTCTCTGCACTGCAAATTTGGCCCTCTCTTCGCCCATATTGATCAGCATCTCATCCGAGACCTCAGCCGGCGACGTGGCCGAAGAAGCCTCGTTGGTTGCTGCCTCAGCAGGCTTGCCGACGTCGTTTGCAAGTGGAGTCGACTGTGCTCGAAGTGCTTCCAATTCTTGCTGGTGTTGTGCAGTCAGCCGCTGCTCTTGCTCACCAAGGGCAGCCTGCTTCACACTCTCGGCTTCCTTCTTGACTTCAGCAAGCCGTTTGTTGAGAATGCCCTTGAGCTCATCTTCCTTGGCTTTGCGCTCAGACTGCAACGCCGACAGTTCTTGCTCCTTTTGTGACAAGGCCGATTCCAGTGCGGAAATCCGAGACTCCAATTCTGCAATGCGCTGCTCGGAAGACTCGCCAGTGGCCTCTCCCACGGGCGTGGCGGCATCGCCATTGACTTGAGCAGCAGCAGTAGTGGTAGAGCTGGCCTGGTGATTGCGCGCTGACTCGAGCTGCTCCCTGACAAAGTCAAGCTCGCTACTGACCTCCTGGCGTTGGCGGCTGGCCTCGTCCAGCTCTGCCTGTTTCTCCTTGATTTTGGAATTCAATTCTCGCACCTTGGCCTTGAATTGCTCCTGCAGACGCTCGCGCAATTCGCCCTGTGCCGTCTTGACTTGATCGGGAATGCCATCCACTTGAGCCTGCAAGCTGTCGCGCGCGGCCACGGCTGTATCCCTCTCGGTCTGAAGCGAATCCAGCTGCTCCTTCATGGCTTCAAGCTCGGCTGGATCGACACGGTTGTATTTGGACAAAATGTTCTCCGTGCGCTGCTGCCACTGATCGCGATCCTTTTGCACAATCTTCATCTCGCCGTCTCGAAGCTCGGCAAGATGCTCGAGCTCGCCGACCTTGGCCAAAAGAGGCTGGATCTGACTCTCGAGCTCTTCAACACGCGCCGTCTTGGCAGCAAGAGCCTGTCGCGCCTCTCTCGCCTCGGCACGTAGGGTGACGCTGCTTTCACGGAACAGATTGAGCTCGTTCAACGTCTCCATCAACTTCTCGTGGCTAGCCGCATTCCGTTCAGAGTCAATTTCAACAATGCGCTGTTGGTCGAGCTTGAGTTGAGTCTCGTCAAGTCGGGTCTTTGTGAAGTCGAGCTGTTGTCGGAGCCGCTTGGCTTCCTGTGAAGAGAGGTGCAGTTGCATGTCGACGATCTCCTTCTCGCGCCGCAGATACTTGATCACCTCTTGAAGGCTGTCGAGACCTCCGGCCGAGTCATCATCGGTGGTGGCGTCGCCCTGGGCCGCCAGTGCAGCACGATCCTGTTGTAGCGAAGAGATCTGTTGGCCCAGCTTCTCAAGCTGGTCATGTAGCAGGGAGTTTTGCTGCTGGACTTCTTCACGGCGCTTCTTGAGGTCTGCAATCTCACGCTCATACCGATCTTTCATGTCGGCCCAACTTGACTCCTTCTGTTGCAAGCTTGCCTGCGTCGACTCAGCCCGACTCCTCAGGTCGACCACCTGCAGCCGCAGCTGGTTGGCTTCAGTCCGAACCGTCTGCAGCACCTTGGCAGCTTCACCATGCTTGACAACCTCCTTCTCATAGTTTTGCTGTGCCTCAATCGCAATCCGCGCCTGTTCCTTGGTGGTCTCGAGGTTGAATTGAGCCTGTTCGGCATACCGCTCTTCTTGCTCCTTCAGCCCGACAATCTCAGCCTCCAGGACTGCCTTTTGCTCATCCAGCCGTCGAGCCGATTCAGACTGTTCATCACGACTCTTGGACAAGGCCGAATTGGTGCTGTTAAGTTCGGCGGAAATGTCTTCAACCCGCTGTTCGAGGTCTTTGATCTTGGCATCTTTCTCGGCCAGTTCAGCATTGGTCTCTTCACGGTACTGGTCATTGGTTTCCGACAGTTCCTGAAGACGCTCCTCACTGGATTGACTGATGGCTTTGTATACGTCAATCTGTTCGTTCAGTCGCTCGATTTCGGCGTCTTTGAGTTCAATGTCACGCTTCAGCTCGGAAACTTGCAGGGCTAGCTCCTGCTCTGCTGATACGCTGTCGCCCGCACTTTGATTGCTCGTTGTTTCGGCAGGCTTGTTGAGCACCTCGATCCGTTCTTCGGCCGAGCGTAGTTCAACCGTCAGCTCACTCACTCGCGCCTCCAGATGATCGCGAGCAGTCTTGGCAGATGCCAACTCTTCCCGCACAGCGCTGAGACTGGCGAACAAGCCGTCAATCTTTTTCTGGCTCTGCTCCTGCTCGTATTCGCGGCGGAGCGAGGCTTTTCGATACTCGTCTTCTTCGTCGTTCAGTTTCCGTTTGGTGGTCTGCAGCTCGGTTTCCAGAGACTCAACCTGTGATTGCAGCCTTCGGCGTGTCTCGGAGTCGGCCTGTTCTCGTTCATTGAGAAGATTCTGCAGATTGCTGTTCATCTGATCGACTCGGCTGCGTTCGTTGCGTAGTGATTCGTTGTCTTCAATCAGCCGCTTCTCCACATTCTTCCACAGGTCCTTCTCGGCCTTCAAGTTAGCCGACTCACGCCGTAGACTCTCGATTGTTGATCGCGCCTCAACAACCTCTTCGGCGACTTGCTGAGCGCGCATCTCCTGCTTCGTGCCGTTCTCCATCAGAGTGAAGGTGCGCTTAGTCATCTCCGAATTCTCGGCCTTGGTCAGATCGAGATTGGCCTGCAACATCTCGTTACGCTGCGAGGCCGCGATCAGCTGACCCTGGGCGCGACTGATTTCAGACTGCAGTTCGGAATTCCGCTTATGCAAGCCGTCAATCTGCTGTCGAAGCGTGGTCTGAGTGGCAGAGTTCTCTTGCCGATAGGCATCGAATTGCTGCTGCAGGCTGTTGAATGCCTCTTTGAACTCCGCACTCACAGCATGCACACTCTCGTTGGCCGCACTAGGCGTAGGTGGGGAGCCAGGGGCAGGAATTGGCAGGGATCGGGAAAAGTCCGCGGGCTCGACAAGCCGGCCCTTGCGGCTCAGCATTTCCCGGAACATGTTTCGCTCCTTCACAAAGCTCTTGGACTGGCTCATCAGGTTTTTGATCTCATCTTCCAACGAGACAATCCTCGATCTTGCATCTTGGAGTTCGTGCTCCATGTCGCAATACTGCTGCTGGAGTTCTTCGGCTTGCGAGTCTTCGAGTTTCTTGACCAGGTTTCGAATCGTCGTCACCTGGGCCTCGTTCTGCTGTTGGAGCTCGGTGATGTTCTTGAAAATGAGCAGCCTCTCGTTGATGATTCTCTGGGTTTGGGACAAGTCGGCAGTGGCCTGCTGCATGGCTTCGTCGGCATACTGCTTCATTTGCTCCATGTCTTCTCTCGTGAGCGACTCCCCACGACGCTGGATCTCTTGCTCCATCAGGAGGTAGCGTATCTCCGCACTCATGTCACGCAGTTGCTGCGTCAGAAGCTCGACCTCTTTGGTCTTGGCGTCCAGCTGGCCTCGACAAGCCCTGCCCTCCTTCACACTGAGATCACGCTCTTGATTGGCCTTGTCCAGCAGTTCCGACATCTCCACCAGCTCGCTCTGTGCACGGGCTGAGTCGGCTTGGACCTGCTCCAGCTCGGGCTTGTGCGCCTCCAGCTTCTGGACCATGTCTTCGAGGCTGTCCTCTAGCTCCTCCTTTATTCTCCGTTCAGTGGCCAGATCCTTCTCCAGTTTCTTGTATTCGGAATACAGTTGAGTGGTGGAGATGTTGCCTCTCAATCGCGAGGCGCTGGAAGGTGAAAAGATGCCCAGCGGAGTCGAGGGTCGTGCTGGAGTAGACAAGCCGTTGTTGCTGTTGCTCAGTTGGCGAGGAGAGCCCGGCTGGAGGTGAGCCTGGTCGAGCTCGGAGCGAAGGTCAGACACGGTGGCCTCCAGCTCAGATATCTTCTTCTCAGCCGCCTCCTTGTCCGCGTGGTCGTTTTCAGCGGCCGCTCGGATCGCACCAAGCTGCTCGGCGAACTGATCTTCCTTCTCCTGCAGCAGTCCATTCAATTCTGCCACTCGGCTCTTTGCCATCTCGGCCGAGGCCTGCTGCAGCTCTTGGAGGCGCTTGATGCTCTCTATCTCTGTCCTTGCAGAATCGGCCTCGGCAATCTTGTCTTCCTGTAGCCTCTGAATATCTTGCAGCAAGTCCTCATTCTTGTTCTCTTGCTCTTCCAGTCGCCTACGCAAGGCAGCCTCGGACCTCTTGAGCGCCTCAACTTCTGAGATGTACTGCTCGTTGGACCTCGAAAGCTCGGCAATGCGGGCATTCTTCTCTTTTCGGAACGCGCTGTGCTCCTCTGTCTTGATATTACGCTCAGTCTCCAGCCATTCATTGTTCTTCTTCAGCAGATCGATTTCTTGCTGCAAGCTCAGCTCCTTGAATTTGAAGCTCGACGCAGACGAGTTGGCCGCTTGGACAGACTGCTCGAGAGAATTGATCTGCTTGCGCAGCTCAACTGCCTTGTGGTGCTGTGAGGAGAGATCATCCGACAGCTTGTCGTAGGCATTCGTCTTCGAATCTAGCAGGGCCAAAGTGTCGCGGTTGGAGGCCTCAAGCGAGGAAATGCGGGACCTCAGCGTGGCGAGTTCAGCGGCCTCGGACTGACAAGTGCTTCGCCACTGCTCCACGTCGGCCTCGGCCTTGGAGCGATTCGTTTCAGCCGCCTGCAGCTCAGACCGCAGAGTCTGGACATCGGCCAGAGCCTTGTCCCTCGAGTTCTGGAGGACCTTGACTTTGGACTCATTGGTCCTGACAACGGTCTCGAGTTCGACCTCGAGCTTGACCTTCTGAGACTTGGACTGCTCGCACGCCTTTGCATTCTGCTCAATTGCCTTGAGCAGCGCCCGCACCGACTCGGCAGTGGGCGCATCGAGCACGGAGGCAACGGAAGCCTCAGAAAGGGATGCAAAGTTGGAAATCACTCGGACGTCGACGTCGACGACGGCCATGATGGGACAATGACAACAGGTCGGCGGCGGCGCAACGGCACAGGGCAGTTGTTAATGAGAAACGAGCAACAGGTCCTCACGCTGCACAACCATGAGTCTGGTCGGCCGCAGGTGGCGGGGAAAGGGCCGAAGTCGATAATAAGAAGACAACAAGGACGAAGACAAGAAGACGTGATGAGTGTATAGAATTCTTGGTTCAGATGGCGACCAACAAGGGCAGGCACTCCACGCTACTCCCGGCAGGCGCGACCGCGCCGCCAAGGCCGGATCCAGCCACCGCCAAGAACGCCAAGAACGCCAAGAACGCCAAGTCTTGGGTGTGTACTCGCAAGGCATCGAAGCGCCGACATTGCCATGATGGCCTTCTTCCTGTGCAATACCATCCTAATATCATCCTTTTCTGTGCAATACCATCCCAATACCATCCTTTTCTGTGCAATACCATCCCAATATCATCCTTTTCTGTGCAATACCATCCCAATATCATCCTTTTCTGTGCAATACCATCCTACCATCATCCTTCTTCCTGTGCAATACAATCCTACCATCCTTCTTCCTGTGCAGAAGCTGCAGCCTCGCTTTCCGCTCCCTGCTGCCATGCACACTCTGTCGCCTTGATATGATCCGCCATGTCTGTCTCGCGGCTGGGCATCTCCACCGACGACTCAGCCGCTGTCTCGGCAGCGATCCAGTGGGCCATTGAGCGTCTGAGGGAGAAGTATCCCGAAAGTGTCAAGTACGATGATCTTGTGTCGTACTGCTGGTCCGGCCACGAAGACAATTCAGCACGCATCACTTTCTGGACCTTCTGGACAAAGAACAAGCACAACAAGATCAGCTACAACCCGGCTACCAACACCTATCGCTTCCGGCCTCAGTATCCGATCGCGTCGGGCGACGATCTTGTGGATTACTTCCGTAGACAGAAAACTGCAAACGCGCTGCAAGTCAAGGACCTGAAAGAAGGATGGCCAGAGGCCGAGAACGACATCGACAGCATGGAAAAGGAGCACAAGGTCTTGGTAGAGCGAAACAAGAAGGATGGCAAGCCACGACTGGTCTGGGCGGATGACCCAGAGCTCTATGCTCCTCTTGACCAAGAGTTCCGCGATATGTGGTTGAAGATCGCGCTGCCCAGCCCCGAAGACACGATTAAAGAGCTGGCCAGGATCGGCCACAGATCTGCAGGTCAGGTCAAGGACGCTAAGAAGGCGGTAGCAGCAACCAGCATGAAGAAGGCGAGAAAATCAAGGGGTTTTAAGCAGACCAACACTCATATGGCCCATCTTTTCAAGGATTTCTCTGGCAAACGAGCACAGGCAGGAAAATGAAGATTTGTATGAACTGCCAGCATTATCGGAGTCATTAGTCATCATTTCGAGAGTCCCCGCCTACGCTTCAGCCTGACGATCTCATCCTCTATCCAGGTGAGATTCCTGACCGCTGGCTTAGAGTTTCGATGCTCGCGCTCGCACGCGGTCTGCCGCTGTGGCAAGGACCAGTGCTTGTGGCTGACGCCGTCTTTTGGCGAAAGTCGTGCCTGCCCGGCCTCGTTTACTCGTCCCTTTGACGGGATGGGTCTTGCAGGGGATGCCATCAGTTCATCCTCTACCTGCAGAGACTGCATTGAAATGTGCCGTGAGCAAGTTTTCAATCTTGCCGCGCTGGGTCTGCCGATGTGCGACGTGGCATCAAGGCTGGTGAAGGAAGAAACACGGCTACCTGAGCGGTAAGTCGAGTGAGCATATCTGCTCATGGCCTCGCTCTGGGCTGGGGTCGCGACGCGTGAGGTTGGCGGTTTTATTGAAGCGGCATTGGTGTGGCCCGTCATCATCTGGCCATTCTTCGCGCTTCCGATCTTGCTTCCTCTAACGTCCTCTCCTGGCCAGGAATTCTTCGCCCTTGCGATCTTGCTTCCTCTAACGTCCTCTCCTGGCCAGGAATTCTTCGCCCTTGCGATCTTGCTTCCTCCAACGTCCTCTCCTGGCCAGGAATTCTTCGCCCTTGCGATCTTGCTTCCTCTAACGTCCTCTCCTGGCCAGGAACTCGGCGTCTTGTATTCTGCTTCTTCGGCCACGCGCTGTGGACGTGGTGATTGCATTGATGGCAGCCCGCTCAGTGAGCCAGGCTCTCGCTGTGACGCGGCATGTGTGGACAGGACAAAGGCTCGGAAACGATGCAGCCTTCTTCTCTCCAGCCATGCATATGTAGCACAAACAATAGTGATGATGGTGAGAAACGAGAGGCCAACTGCGATTCCCACCACCGACCACTGGCTCCATCCTCCTGAATATCTTTTCTTCAAAATCCTGATCTCCCCATCTTCTGCTCCTCCTCCCCCTCCTCCTCCTCCTCCTCCTCTTCTTCTTCTTGCCAGAAGCATCCTTACTCAAGTCCAGTCCTGCTCTAGTATGACGATATCGCTCAGCACCAAGTTGGTTCGGCCATTGATCTGCCGCAGACTGTTAAATATGGCCATGTGTTGGCATGATCCAAGTAGCTGCCGGCCGGCGATTGTCAGTCCAGCTCCACAACTGGCAACCTTAGTCTACGTCACTTCAATCTGGATCGCATTTTCCACCCTTTGCACGCGCGCACTGAGGAACGCCTCAGGCCTTGAAATGGTGGTGGCGCTCCCGCCAAGAGAAAAGTCAAAGGCGCGCGTGCAAGGGGGGTTTGTGACTTAGGCGTGGTACCCTTGTTACTGTCCCACCGGCGGCACCATGTAGTTGAGAGCAGTAAGGGCCAGGACGAGTCTATTCTATGCCTTCCCAATGATCTATTCTACGTAGACTCGATCTCACCCAATACCGGCATACACTTCAATTCTGTACAGGGCAACACAGACACCAAAATGGGACTTAATGAAGAGGGGGCCACGGGCGTCGTCAAGACAGGCGACTCCCGCGATTTTAGCACAAGAGGGCCGAGGTGGCGTCTTTTGAGTCTGAACAGGCTACATGGGGAGATTGCGCACTCCACAAACCAAGTCAATATTCCTATGGTACCATGGTCCCGAGTTGTTGTGTCCATGCTTGCGGTGGGGATGATGAGCCTGATATGGCATTTGTACCGCAACGCCGCGCCTCGTATTCTCGGAATCCTCGCTGAACAAATCTCAAACTAAGCAAGGCAAGGGGAGACCCGGACTCAAGGGTCGAGAGACCAAGACGAGGTACGATGCTCTACTGCATTCTTACAGAAAGTAGGCACGGTGCTGCTGCTGCACTACACAGCAGTCGAATCCCGGTTAACGGTGTGTTTTTTTCACACAACGTTCCTGCCTATAAATCACCCTAGCTTACAAGATGCCGTTTGCCCGGCTCCCGACCAAATAAGCTGCCATCTCTCCGTTGGGTAGACCCCAAAAGACGCCTCTAGAATTCCGTTGTCGTCATGTGGCCAACGCCAATCCGGTCGAGGCCGAGGCACATTTCGTACGAAGAATATTAGTCTATCCCGGTTTCGGGGTTTGATTCCCCCTCCAACGTACAGTTATTACAGTCTCTAGACCTCTCTCATTCTCTTATAGAAGTGCACCACCAACTTCAAGGACATGGGGCTCTGAGCATCCACAACCTCTCAATTGCGCGAGCTGTGTAAATAGAAATCAAGAGAGAGGGGAACCCGTCTCGCATCATCCGAAGGGCATAGCGCCATATTCCGCACAGGCGCCAAACCAACCATACCCGAGATCGGCATAATATAAAGCCTTCGCAATCCCACCTGGAGGCCTTCACAACCAACGGACCTTTTTACCAAACCACCGTTTTCCATCAAAGTCAGAACCAAGTTGCATAGAAAGGTAGCAGACTGTCCATTCTGCTTCCTTGCCGCCTCAAGCCATGCAACTCCCATCTTCCATCGCCACCATGAACGGTGCCTTGGCGACGACAGTTTCTGCTCCTCCGGCTGCCACCACCACTACCGCCACCACCACTACCGCCACCACCATCACCACAACCACAGCCACAGCCACAACCACAGCCACAGCCAGCTCCATCCAATTCGACACTATCGCATCAGCCATTGCCTCCTTCCGTGCAGGCAACTTCATCGTCGTGCTCGACGATGAGTCGCGCGAAAACGAAGGCGATCTGATCATCGCCGCCGAGGACGTGACGACGGACAAAATGGCATTTATGATTCGCTACACCTCGGGCTATGTGTGTGCTCCGCTGACTAATGCTATTGCTCAAAAGCTCGAGCTGCCGTTGATGATCGCCGATGGGTCAAGCCAAGACCCCAAGCGCACGGCCTACTGTGTCAGCGTGGATGCCAGTGAGGAAGGAGTCAGCACGGGCATCAGCGCACGCGACCGCGCGTCTACTTGCAGGACGCTGGCCGCCAAGCTGTCTGGCCCAGCAGACTTGAGGAGGCCCGGCCATATCCTGCCCCTAAGGGCCAAGGATGGCGGGGTGCTGGAACGCCGGGGCCACACCGAGGCCGCGGTAGAGTTCTGTCGCCTGGCCGGCAAGCGGCAGGTGGCGGCCATTGGCGAGATGGTCGAGGATGGGCTGACCGTAGAGGGAGACGCTGTGATGAGCGGAAGTGGCATGATGAGGAGGGATGCCTGCTTGCAGTTTGGCCAGAAGTGGGGCCTCAAGGTGGTCACGATTGCCGACCTGGTCGACTACGTCAACAAGGACACCGGGGTGGTGAACGGCGCGGCGAACGGGGTGGCGAACGGCGCGGCGAACGGGGTGGCGGGCAGCGCGGTCAACGGGGTAGTGGGCAGCGCGGTGAATGGGGTAGTGGGCAGCGCGGTGAATGGGGTAGTGGGCAACGCGGCGGTGGGCAACGCGGCGGTGGGTAACGCGGTCAACGGGGTGGTGGGCTACCCGGTGAATGGCTACCACTGAAAAAGGGTGCGCATTCACGACCGCCGCCGGGCTCTCTGAGGACAGCGCGTCTGCGATACCAGGGACATGCAATGAACCGCCTCTGTCCCCCACGTTCCAGGGGTTGGCCAGCAGGCACACCACCTGTAGAGAAGAGATTGGGGCGGAGGCCTCACCACACCACATCGCATTGCATGCTTGATACTCCTACTGCTTTGGCAGAGTATCGTCCGCTCACTATGTAGCAATTACACTTGAACCTTGCCATTTATTAAACCTTGATGGTGCCGGTGCTATCGCGGAGCCGCTCCCCCCCCCCCCCAAAAAAAAAGGCCGCTATCATTTGCCGCGGTGGGCAGGCCAGCGTCGGTATGTCGGTGTATTAGTTGCCATGGTGCGATAGTGGGACAGGAGCAGTGCTAGTCAGTATGACGAATCCGGCCCATGCCCCAAGTGTTATCTGCTGCCGCCCGGGCGCGAGGCGACCAAATTTCGGCTATGATCTGCTGTAATCAGTTGTTATCTCGACTTCGCACACGACCAGCTGTTGTCCTAGCAGTCCGCCCCTAGAGACACTGCCCACGATAGGAAGCAAAACACAAGGAGGCCGCCAGCCCCATTGGTTCGCCCCTTGATCCCTCCCAGCCTCCACCGTCCAGGCGCGGTTAGCGCATTCGTCGTGCTGCGATTATTTGTGGTACCCGTAGATAGCCCGGCCAAATGTTTCAACGGTCTCAGGCCCAAACCGGCCTCTTGATTGGGCCTCGTCTAGGATAGGCTGAGTGATTGGCGTGGTTGAGGGCTGCTAAACTTTCTGATATGCTCTGCTGCTCCGACAGCACTTCTGCTGTTGCCCACCTACGTATCGGCACCTTGGGCCCTGCTGCGATTATGCAGCCCGGTGCGCTGAGTATGTAAGTCCGGCGCCTGCCTGCTGAAGCCGACTTGACTTGTTGTCCTCCTCGTGAGCCGCTGTGACTGGTTCGGTCGACAGCCCACGAGTCGATGGCTCCGCTGTACGCCGCCGTGTCTCAGACCGACGATGATGCCCCCTATGCCAATGTGAAGACGGCACATTCCAAAAACGATGCAGCCTCGCCAGACCTTGCCCAGGTCGTCGTCCATCGCCCGCTCTCGACCGATTTCGAGAGCCTGACGGGCGAAGTCGCTGTTGTTGGCCACACGGCCGGCGACGATGTCACACCTACGCCAAAGCCACCACGCGCAGTCGGCGGCTTCCTCAACTCGCTATCGTCCGGCCACTCATACGACATGATCGAGCAAGATGACTACGACGAGCCTCAGCCACCGCTAGCCACACTCCACTCAGATCCTGACGCGTCGAATGTGGCCGCGCGTTCTTGCCCGCGCGTCCGCACGGCGTCGGTCCCCCGGCACCTTCCGCTCAACCACCCGATCCCGGACCTGCAGTCGGTGCAAGGCGCCTACGCCAAGCATGTCGAGCGACTGGAGGAAGGCGCTGAGCGGCTCAGTATGACGTCAAGCCTCGACGAAGGCATCCGGCAGATCAAGGCCGAGCAGCGGGCAGAGGAACGGCGGGCGGAGGAGCGGCGGTCTTCTGGCGCAAGTAGCCATAGCAGCAGTGTGCGGCGCACCGTGCCGGCTTGCCAGTTTTCCGGGCTCTCACTCTCAAACTCCATCATCGGCGTCAACAGCACCGCCCGCACAGGCGGCTACTCGCCTGCCGCTTACGTAACATCGCCAACTGGATCCATCCGCTCTGGCTCGGGCGGCGTGCGTGCCGACTCTCAAGCACGGTCCTCGAAAAGCAGCAAACTCAGCTCCCAGCTGCCCGAGCCAGGCTACGAGGCCAGTCAACTCACCTCTGGTGAGCAGCAGCCGGCCCGTGTGTTGCCTGGCCTGGCCGCGTATCAGAGCGAGATGGGTGTGGGTGTGCTCGCCGTGACGAATGGCAGTGGTTCTGGCACTGGCGGCGAGCACGGCTCCCGGCCGGCCTCACCGCCTGACGTGGAAGGGGAAGATCCGTTTGCCGACTTTGACGGTGTCCATCATAGCCGGGCCTCTCTTGACCCAGACGGATCTTCTCTGCGCCGCATTTCCATGCCCCACCCGCCGCTGGCTCGAGACTCTCGGGCTTTTCGCGAGGCTCAGCCTGGCGAGAGTATGGTCTACTACCCCGCGCCAGTACCCGTCATGCTCAACCTGCCCACCAGGCTGTCCAAGATGTCTATCAGCGAGCGGGAGAAACGCCGTCTTCAGGCCTTGAGCGGTGTGCCCGAGGACTTGCGCAAATCGGCCGCCTGGTTGAAGGATATGCCGGCAAACTCCAATCCGTCCGAAGGGGATGGGAAGCTGCCGCCCCAGCTGAGAGCCAGTGCCTTCTTCGACGGACCCAGCACCAGCATGAACTTGCGCCTCACCGACGGCTCGGCCGTCCAGACTCTGGATACCATCCTCGACGCCTCAGCACATGCACCAGTCTCCGTCTTTACAGACCACCCCATTGCGGGAAAGGTCGGGAGCGAGGTCTATGGGTCTGAGAGGCACTCGAGGAAGAGCTCGCAGGGCACCAGAATTTCGGTCCAGAAGACAAGACGCCGGTCTTCTATGGGCACTCTTCTGAGGCTGAGGAGATCTTCCGACGCCCTGGCCGATGCACGCCACAGTCGCATCACATCAAGAGAATCCAATGCCCAAGGCATAGATGAGGAGGAAGAGCCTCGTAGTGAACTAGAGCAAGCAGCGGCAGAATCCATCGCACCTGATGACGACGAGCTTGTTCACGACGGTGATGACAAGGACGAAGGCGGCGACGAGGATGCTGAGAGCACCGAGTCTGAACATCGCCCAGGCTTCTCCGTAGCCCCAACCACTCTGCTCGCCGAGCTCCAAATGCGGAAGGCGCATCTGAAAATGCGCAATCGTACTGCCGCCGACGCTTTCCCCCAGGGCATGCACTCGACTCTCCTAGAGCTTGACGCTGTGGCCCAGCTGCAGCAAAAGGCACGGAGGACTAAGCATGTCACGCTGGCCTGGGAGGATCAAAAGGCTGCAGATCAGGAGAACTTTGGTGACGAAGACATCCCCCTGGGCGTGCTCTTTCCCGACAAGGGCAAGGCTAGCCTTCTGAATGCCAATCGCCCGCTGGGTCTGATGGAGAAGCGAGAACAGGAAGAGAACGAACCGCTGAGCTTCAGGAGGGCACGGCTGCGCGGAGAACCGTATCAGCCGCCGCCCAGCCGAATAGAGCCGGGGCCGACTGGCCTGGTAGACGAGGCGTCCGAGTCAAAGTTCAAACTCGAGTTGCCAGGCAGCCAAGGCATCGAAGAAGAGAAAGAAGGCGAGACACTTGCCCAAAGGAGAAAGCGCATGCAAGAGGGGAAGGAGAGGTCGACAGCCGACAACTTTGCGTCACAAGTGGCCAGTGAACTCGGTCTCGAGGAAGATAAGTCGCCGGCGCCGTCGAAGACTCCCGATGCGGAAGAGACGCTCGGGCAGAGGAGGAAACGACTCAAGGAGGAAGCGCTCAAGGCTGGTCGCAATCCCGGCGGCAACAGCCTTGGCGCGCCCCAACCTGGCCTCAGGACTAGTCATAGCATGGCAGACATCCTCCAAGCCTATCCAAACGGCCTCCGCCAAGCCTCGGGCGGCTCAGCACAGTCGCAGCCACAGCAGGCGCTCGCGACCACAGCATTCGCACCCAACCAGTCGCAAGTGGACATGCGCGGTTCAGCGATGCCACAGATTCCTGCCCACATGCAGGGTCTTCCCTACTATAACCAAATTTCCCTCATGCAGCCTCAGTACAATGCTTCGCAGGGCCTGATGTACGGCTACAATGCGCTGCAGCAGATGGCGACACCCATGGCAATGAACGGAATGCAGTACGGCCAATATGGCCAATACGGCATGGTGCCCAATCTGATCGGGCCTCCGCTGACTACACAGCAGAGAGCTGTCATTGATCGATGGAGACAGGGTGTTGCGTAGACATGCATTGTTTTTTTTTGGAAAACTTTGCCTTTAGCTGGACGGCGCCGGCAGGATATAATTCTGGGCGGGGAGGGCAGTATTGCGAGCCCATGAAACAAGTGTTATACTTTTGGGGTTGGGTGGACAATGAATACACACATACCACACGTGTGTCTGTAGTACGTACGTATTTTACGATGGGATGGTAATGAACTGCGGGTTCCTGCCGGAGGAAATGAAATCTGCCACTGAAATAGTATCGGTAGACTGACGTGCAGTAACTATACAACACCACGTTATTGCGGACAGGCGGGTTGGTGTTGGCAGAACTAATAATATTTTAGATGCAAAGGAGTCTCACTGTCCGGTGTGCCACGTGACAGGCATAAATAAAATAGTCTTTTTGCGCGATCCCCAAGGGCTTCAGATTACGTCTGCACTCAAGTTCACGGTTTTCTTTGTTGTTTAACATTGGCAATGTCCCTCTCCTCAGCAACTTTGGGTATTTTTAATTCCGGAGCTGCTGCTTCAGACCCTGGAATTCGTCGAACGAATTACAAACAGCCATACTAGTTGATAAGACATTTGCTGAACAAGGCACCATTGTGCTATAATTAGCGACGACCACCTGTCAGCGCTCTAGTTATAGTAGACAGCGAACGTCGCCAACACTATGCTCGAAAGATACACAGCTTGACAAGTATGTCCAATCCAGCCTCGAGGTATTCTCTTTTCATGGGAGTAATGTTTCTGCAAGTTTTCTGGATAGTCTACGGCTTCGTTGTTGTCATGAATGACAGCACATATATATTGGAATGCCTGAATCTTGGCCTTATTGGCAAGATTCCCCGTCTTTTTAGCGAGGGTTTGGGGTCCTCAGCCTACTGGCATTCCAGGCCTAACAGTTGTCCGCGGTGGTGGTCTTGGACCAGAATCCGGTAATGCAATTGATCTAGATATATTGTCACATCCTAGCGGCCGCAACAATCTCACGACGCTTGAGCTATGGACCACACTGTTGGACCAACATTCAGCTTCAATCTTTGACCATATCCATCAACCTTTTAAAAGTCTCCAAACCCTTGATATTGGATTTCAAACATAGGCTCTTGCTACCATATTACTGTCAGCACCCGGAATGCCAGTTGTGGGGGAACCCTTCTAGCCCTAAAAAGACAGGGAATCTTGCCTAATCCAAACATCTGTGACAATTACCAGCTATGGAAGCCTTGGAAAACAGGGGAAGGTATTAGGTCTCAGGGCCTAGGAACGGAGCGGAGGAGTCAAAAGAGAGAGAAACAGGACAGATAGGAACGAAATCAAGAGGGACGAGGGAGAGAGATCGACAGAGAACTCGAGACAGTCGTCTACAGACGTGGGCTGCCTTGCAACTATCGGAAAGTCTTCTGTCTTGGATGATGATTGATTCTAACTTATGAAAATGAAGGAATGAGCGTTTCATCACTGAGAGAGTTGCCAAGACCTAGCCTTGGCACGTGACAGAAGGTGCTATTTAAGCTGCTGCTACCCGCAACCGCCTGATCAGCATTGCCATTACCTTCTTATCCGCGACACACCCTTGTCTTCAGAAGCTTTGCTTTCCTTACGCAGACTTACCCGGCTTCGCAGCTTGCGTTTGGAAGCGACTGATCCTTCAGCGTCTTAGATCAGGACTCCATACGCCTTACATCTTCCTTGAGGTCACTGGCGCCCTTGGAGTTCTGGGTACAACAGCGACTGCATTAATACCCTGGCAAAGCATTGTCGTCAATTAGCAGTCTGCAGAATGTTATGCATTAAGAGACCTCAAGTGCGATTCGCAGCCGATGTTGCCAAGGTAGGGCAAACTGATCCTTGGTAGCGCAGATACTGTCGCCGAACAAGAATGCCAAGTATGGGATCTCCTGAAGTATCATTTGCAACATTTTGTATTAGTTGATGCTTGAGTTAACAGCCAGAAGTCCACACACACAAGAGGAGCTGGCATGGAAGGTATCCCAACAGTTACAACATCAAGCACTGAATCTACAAGAACTGTACTTTACGAATCGCGATCTTTTCTCATTGGCAGTTATCAATAGTTTTCAACAGCAACGTGAAGGCTCATAAGCTTCTGTGGACTGGATATAACTGTGTTAGAAACGCCGCCACCCGGACAGCCGATCATCACCCTATTCGGAGGAGAGATAATATTCATGTTACTTTAAGCCAACCAGCAGGTCCGGAGTTGACGCAGCTTCGTGGCACTCTCGCTCCATTCTTCCTATCATACGACCTCTACTTCCTTCAAGTCGCTTATCTCCCACCATTGAGGTTCACCCGCTTCGTAGCAATCTTCGAAAAATCCAATTCGACGGTACACTTCTCTTTCCGCGTCCCGGACCCGCTCCAAAACAAGTCCTGCGACGTGTCTGTCCCGAAAGAGTGTTGGATCTTGCTCATCTGCATCACTAGCGTGATGGGGTCCAGTCCATCTTGCGACAGTGAGGCATATGGCATCGATTGCAAGGAACTGGGCAATTTCTGCCGAATCTGGCACGAACCAAGGATACTCATCAGTTTCGGCTACTGTTTCATCGAACGGATGCTTCCATGGGGCTGTTGGTGAAGCTCTGCGTAATGAAATCTCCTTGACAGGGCCTCGTATGCGGATGAATCCTTCTAACACCTGACCAGTATTCCGGGTTGGATCAATCTTCGTTGACATGAGGCCGCCCCGTGGCTGGGGAATAGTCATGGAGCTGGTAGAACTCATGTCGTATAATTCCGTCGATGGATGCCCAGCAAAAGCTTGGAGTACGGTATTCCAGGGGTCTGTGACATGCCAAGGGATCCGGAAGCGACCACAAGATCTCCTTGAGTAGAAACTCTTCCCATAGGCCTGCAAAGGATGTCAGTCCGGTGCGCTGCTGCACAAACTCGACTATTCCGGCAATTGCAATAAGCTTGTCACTCTTGAAGGTCAAATCAGCTGCGGAGAAACTTGCAATGATCTCGTGCCACGATCTGTAGAATTCATACACGTCTACAACTAAGGCCTCTGACAAGGGCTTCAATTGCAGGCTGTCAACCATCTTCTTCATTTCAATGTCCCCTGTTGCGAGGAAAAGAGTGGTACGATCCTGTGTCTCGTCCGCACGGCACTCTCGGCACTCCCATTGGATTCCAAACCTGCCAAAGTAAAGAGTAGCAGGCGCCATGAACCGCTCCTGCACAACCCATGCTCGCTGTAAAAGAGGCGTTCTGGTAAACTTCTCTTCATGCCATGGATAACTGGTTCTCTTCGTAATTGTAAAGTCTGGGCCATTTGATAGTTTCAACGGCGCATAGCTAAGGGGATTGCGTCGCGCAAAGCAGCCCTCATGGCTATTTCTTGCTCCAAGTGCCGCGAGAGACCAGATGCAGTTCTGATAAATTTGTCCCATGATAGCTGCTTGCTCTCTCCAATCGCTGGGCTATCTTGCCGGATGCACAGGGAATCAATCCAGAGGTAGTTGACTCCAAGCCTTCTACAAATGGCAAATGCATCTACAAACGTCTTTGGCAATACACTGAGGGAGATACCTCCAAGCATCTCCGCCAACGTAGCCGAAGTCAATTTGAAGATATCTGCTCCACCCCAACAGTGACTGAGGGCAACGTACTCGATGCCACAATCTTCAGCAGTAGTAACATGCAGATGAACAAGATCCGAGCATGTGGCAGGGACCTTCAGAAGGCGAGGTGGTGCAAAGTCCTTGGCCCGAACGACTCGACAGCTTCCGTGTTGGCCACAACAGGTTGAGATCCATCGTTTCGCCAGATCCATGGTCGCATCAGATTCAGTGGAAATGCTCGTTTTTGCTGCCCTTCGACCGGCAGATTCTCCGTACACTTGTTGTGACTAGCAGTTGACGTAAAGAAGGATGGAGAATGCATACTAGAGTTAATGAAACGAGTGTCCATGAGAAGCAAAGTGCTTCTGATTTGCGGCAGAACCCTTCCGGCCCGTAGACAGGCATATAGACTCAGAATACCCCTTGGGCCTCCGCCTGGCGAATCAGACCCAATTCGTACTGCAATCTTTGGTCGAAGGCCCGTTGGCCCACTGTCCAAGGCTCTCATGAAATGCTTTGCAGTCTGTTTGAGGTTCTTATCGTAGTCTCGTAACTCTTGTTTGTTTTCCTCTTCCAAACGATGGTATGCCTCGTAGGTGAGATTGTTCCAGAACAGAGCGCACAAGTGGCAACCATTGCGAGCAGAAGTCTCCAGACCAGCGACAGATTTGTGTAGAGAGTACTCGCCTTCGAACTTGTAGCTTGTAAATTCGGGATCCGAGAGAGTGTTATCGAATGGGGGATCTTCCTTGCTCTCCCAGGGATACTTGCCGTTGAAAGAGCCATTCAGCAATGGCGATAGCTCGCATAGGCCCTTGCAATTATCGCAGAGTCTGTCAAATTCAACAGCTGCGTTAATATCTCCACTCGTTGTGGCTGGTCGGTCTAGTGTCTCGGTAGCCATAATATGCCCGATTACTTATTGATCGTACCAATCACGGCCTGCTCTGCAGGACCTTCACTGTAGGGTTAGCTACTGGAATTAACATTTGAGAAGTCGATAAACCTCCTCTTGATAGCAAGGAGACGTTTACTCATTGAAAAGTCACGTTCAGTTCATTCCGGTGTGTTAGTCCTTTGCGGCTGAGCCCGAAATGTATCTGGGCCTTTTGGATCCTCGAACTAATTAATGGTCCGCCGCCTACTCCCACTATACACGCTAGGGGAATGCCGCTATTATTAGATACTCCTCGTATGTCCGCCACCCGTATTCATACTATTCCACTGTAAGTTTTTGTAACTACAGGGCTTCAATTATGTTCCCAGCGTGGTACTTGGGAGCGCCCTTAACAATGGTGCTGCCTGTGTTCCAGCTGACACAATCTTACAAAATGTATATTACTAGCGCTGCCATGGAATTGAAACAGTCAGCTGCCAGCTGTGGCGCCAGACGCATTGGTCACGGGCCGCACCGCACAATGCGGGGCAGGCTTAACGTCCAGGTAGCAACTGTCACTTGATCATCCATACATCAGACAGATTGCTCGTTTCTTGCTTCTTTCTCGTTCTCCATGGTCAGATAGCCCAGAGCTATCTTACAAGCACTGGGGTCACACTGCATATGGCCCAGGACTTGCAATGTCGATACCAGGAAGGAAAACAGCCAGGAAGCAGAGCGGGCAACAGCCGACTGTTAGGATCGAGTAGCTGGACAGAATGGGGTGGGACTAATAATGAGGCAAGGGTACAGTAGATTTAAGAGCAAGCAGAAAGGTAATGCATGAAGAAAGGCAATGCATGTTAAGAAGAAAGGTAATGCATGAAGAAAGGTAATGCATGAAGAAAGGCAATGCATGTTAAGAAGAAAGGTAATGCATGAAGAAAGGTAATGCATGAAGAAAGGCAATGCATGTTAAGAAGAAAGGTAATGCATGAAGAAAGGTAATGCATGAAGAAAGGTAATGCATGAAGAAAGGTAATGCATGAAGAAAGGTAATTAATGTATGTTAAGAAGAAAGGTAACTAATGCATGAAGAAAGGTAATGCATGAAGAAAGGTGATTAATGTATGTTAAGAAGAAAGGTAACTAATGCATGGTAAGCATAAAGGTAATGCACGGTAGGCAGCAGGTGGGCAGCAGGTGGGCAGCAGGCGGGCAGCAGGCGGGCAGCAGGCGGCGATAATGGTGCCAAGACCAGGCGTTGCCGTGGCAGCCACCCCACCGGGCCTCGGCAGGCCGACCATAACAATGCCAAGAACTCGCCAGCTTATGTGACCCTGTGGCCCCCTAGCCGTGCTCGCCGGTTGGCAGCTTTCTTGTTGCTTTTCATTGAACGGGCATGATTCAGTACATGTTGTAGAAGCAGTATTTTGTTGCCCCCAGGTCAGAATGGCCCGTACCCAGCAGCAGCAGGACGCAACGGCAGCTCGGATCTATGAAGACCCTGAGCCAGCAAGGGCAAATATGAAGACCCACAGCCGAGCACCGTCAGTTGGCGACATACTTCGAGGCAGAAAAAAACATGCCAGTCCAGAAAAGCAACAAGGCCAGTACCACAGCCCCAGCCCACTAGGTGAGCGGCACGTCAACAGCCCGCCTCCGGGTCTATCAGCCGTGCGTGTGCCGCTGCGTCAGGAAGACGTGTCTCGGCCGTCAATGCACAAGAAGACTGGGAGTTCGGTGTCGTTGAAAGAACTGATCATGGGAGGTGCCAAGGACAGCAGCAAC
This sequence comes from Chaetothyriales sp. CBS 132003, assembly GCA_003709865.1. Classification (NCBI taxonomy): domain Eukaryota; kingdom Fungi; phylum Ascomycota; class Eurotiomycetes; order Chaetothyriales; species Chaetothyriales sp. CBS 132003. Next base: position 384,669 of record QRBJ01000013.1, on the reverse strand, counting down.
AGGTCTGGCGACAGCGGCAGCCACGGCTCTCCGACAGCCGAGGCCAAGCCGCAAAAGAGTGCGAAGAAGACCAAGTCGTCGACGAATCTGGCTAGCCTGTTGAAAAAGAAGAAGTCCAAGCGCGACCTGCACGAGGATGAGCCGACCAGGGATCAGGAGAATGTCTCGCCGAACAAGAAAGTCGCCGGCATGGGTGCGGGTGCGGGTGCCGGTCGAAGGGCGCTGTGGGAGCAGCTGGCCACGCAGCCGCTGCAGGATGCAGAAGGCTTGACACGCTACCCACAGGCTCTGAAGCGCACGGTCGAGGCGGAGATGGCCTTGTATACACCCAAGGACTACTCAGAGTTTCGGCCGCACGAGCAGAGGAACTTCTACGGCTGCACGTCGTCGCCGATGATCTTTCCTCCGCCTCGGCGACCCTGCTTGGAACATAAAGGGAGTAGAAGTTCGATCTTTACGGAGAATATTGATGATAATGATGATGATAATGATGATGCAACGCGGCTGCAAAGACCGAAGAGTCGAGACGGCAACAACACCACTAGCGCCACCAATGCCGCCAATGCCAATGATGCCGCTGCCGCCGCTGCCGCCGCTGCCGCCGCTGCCGCTGCGGCCGTCGCTGCTACTGCCTCAAACACGTCTAGAATTGCGGAAATGCGGTCCAAGTTCGAAGGGCAGTGTGCTCCGTCTCCACTGGCAGAGCCAAAAGAGAGGAGCAGGTCACGGGTGCTGGAAGCTCTCTCGACCTTGGGGGGGAGATCCAAGGAGTCGGCGCCGTCGACACGGCCCAACGACGAAGCGCGGTTGAGTGGTGAGCAACTAGATAGCGCGTTCGAAGCTGTTCTGGAAGCACGGAACATCCCGCACAACATGCGCGACACAATGCGCAATCTGAAGCCGGAGCTCAAGGCTGCATTGATGAGAGGCGACCGAAGTGGAAGCGAATGCTCGAGAACTTGTGCGCAGCCCACCGACGGCCGCCAGAGGGGTAGGAGCGCGACAAAGAGAGATGAGCGACCAAAGAGCGAAGAAGGCTGCGGCGGTGGTGGAGGAGGGCATGCTAGGAGCAGATCTCGTCCGAGGAGCGGCATCCTGACATTGTCCAAGAGAGACGACAGCTCGCCTACGAAGCGGGACAAGAGCACGACTCGGCCGCGCAGCAAATCAAGGCCCAAGTCGGTCGACTTGAGCGCGCTGAGACCAACAAGCAGCTCAAGATCGATGGCTTCCCCCGGCTCTGTCGCGTCACTGGCAACGGCGGACAGTGCGGCCACACCAGGCGACTTTATCCACTACTTTCACGAAGTCCAGAAGCCGTCGCTGATTGAGGTGGGCAAGCTCCACAAGCTTCGCATCCTGCTGCGAAACGAGTCGGTCAACTGGACAGATCACTTTGTGCGCAAGGGCGGGATGAATGAGCTCGTCTCGTTGCTGTACCGCATCAGCAAGATCGAGTGGCGCGAGGAGCACGAAGACCACCTGCTGCACGAAACGCTGCTCTGCCTGAAGGCGCTCTGCACTACCGAGCTCGCGCTGCACAAGTTTGGCGAGATCGAGGACGAGTTCTTCCCCACCATCCTCAACATGCTCTTTGACCCTGAGCGTAAAGGACCGTCAGAGTTCAGCACGCGCGGGGTGATCGTGTCGCTACTGTTTGCACATCTCAGCGCAATGCAGACTGCTGGCAGTGAGCAGCTGGAGCGTCGAGCACGCAAAGTCCTCTTCTTCCTTCAAGACTGCACGCCTGAAAAGGACAAGCAGCTGCTGGACTTTGTGTCGCAGATGCATACCGCCAGGCCGTATCGCATCTGGTGCAAGGAGGTTGTCAACGTGACCAAGGATGTCTTCTGGATCTTCCTGCATCACTTCAATGTTGTGCCTATTATCAGCAGCAGCAGCAGCAGCAGCAGCAGCGGCGGCGGCGGCGGCGGCGACGACGAGGAATCGACCTACGCGCAGGCACACTTCCCTGCACCGCGTCCGCCGCACCCAGCAGCGCCGTACGTGGGTGGGGTGGAGTGGGAGGCAACACAGTACCTCGCGCTCCACCTAGACCTTCTCAATGGCCTGATTGCCTCCCTTCCGAGCGTGCAAGAGCGCAATCGGCTCAGAGCGCACCTCGAGCAGTCAGGGTGGGAGAAGGTGATGGGCAGCAGCCTACGGACGTGCAAGGAGAAGTTCTATGCTGGCGTGCACGATGGATTGAAAGTCTGGGTGGCAGCTGCCAACGCCGATGGCTGGCCTGTTGAGGATGTCAGAGCAGGACCGCCGCGCGAGGAGAGCGCGAGAAAGTCGCCGGTCAGAGCGAAGGTTGAGCCGCCGCCAAAGATTTCGTTTGATGTTGATGTGGGCGCGTTGCCCAAGGTTGACGACGCCTGGCTTGGAGCCTGACGACACTTTACGACCACGATTCATTTCAGAGTCTCCTTTACTAGTTAGTAGTGCCAAAGAGTATCTAGCAGCACCAAGCAGTATCTAGCAGCACCAATCAGTAGCTGGCAGCACCAATCAGTAGCTAGTAGCATCAAACAGGAGTTAGCTAGCAGCACCAAACAGGAGTTAGCTAGCAGCACCAAACAGGAGTTAGCTAGCAGCACCAAACAGTAGCTAGCAGCTAATATACGTGGTAATTAGCCTCCACTACACCTATCATACAGATCCAGTCTTGGCCATGACGTCAGACCCCTGCAAGCTCGACCAGATCCGCGAAAGCCGTCAAATGCGACAAACTTGCCAAGCATGACGCCAATCTCCACTCCGAGAGGTCGAGAAGAACGCAGACAGAGCGACACCCGGCCACTCAAGGCACGCTCTGTACAGACTGCAGACTCGCACGCTGCTTTGCGAGCAGGCCCCCAAGCCCCTGGCCACCATTGTGCCCGCGTTTTACCGCGTAGCTCGTCGCTGCCCCGCCGCCCGCCCGCCGCTGCCCGCTGCCGCCCACTGCCGCCGTCCGATCGCGGTCTGATCGCCAGCCACACCGACTGCCATTGTCGCACGCCCACGGCCGTCCACGATGGCCGCCGCCCCCGTGTCGTTGGGCACCTCGAATCTGAGAGGCTCTGCTCGCCAGACGCGCACAAACCCCACGCGCACGTCCAGGACGGCGGCAACAGTCCTGCGCCAGAACTCGCTCGCCTCCCACGCCGGCGGCCCCGCGCAGGGAGCCAGCGACCAGCACGGCTTCTACCCGGCCATCCAGCACTTCACCGACGCCGTCGCCGCTCTGCCCCGCGACTACCGACGCCATGTCTCGCTGCTCAAGGAGGTGGACGCCAAGGCCTTCAGTCTCGAGGCTGATCTGCAGCAGCTCCTGACTCAGTGCGTCGCCTACACGTCGCCTCTCGGTGCTGCGCCTGTGCAGCAGACCGACGGCGCGCACGCGCCGAGTGCCGCCAGCAGCGCCGCCAGAAGCGCCGCCAGCAGCACCGCCAACAGCACCGCCGGCGTAGGCCACGATCACGACTCGCGCTACTACAACCCGTCGACAGCAGCGGCTTCGGGCACGCGGCGCCGCCAGGCTTTCCACAATCTCCGCGCCACACTGATGCAGATCATGGTCACAATGGACGAGAAGAATCACGTCATCAACAACGCCAACGAAGACCTGTCCCGGCACCTGCGTCGTTTCCACAACATCTGGCCGCACGTCGCCGACGAAATCTCAGACGAAGCCATGTTCGGCAGCTTGAAGCACTGGGCCTACACCGACACCAACCCGACCAAGAAGAACGCGGCGACGTCGAGGCGAGAGGCCGCGACCAACGTGGCGCTGCTGCCCGACTCGGACGTCGCCCAGCGCAGCGAGAGCCGCAGAGAGGCGGTGGCAGCCAAGTCCAGAAAGAATTTGGCCCGCGCAGAGGCCGGCTTTGCCGAAATCGGCCACAGCAGCAAGAAGACGGCCGCTGCTGATAAGCGCCGAGCGGCAGATGCCGACGACTTGCCCGGTCTTGGCATCACCGGCCCTTTCCGAGGCAAGAAGGTCAAGCTGGGCGGTGCGGCCGTGGACAGCAAGGCCAGCGATGCCGCGGCCGCCGCGCTTGCATCGGGTGCCATGTTGAGAGAGCCGTCGCACCATGACGGCGGCGGCAAGAAGCGCAAAGCGTCGGCGGCCACGAGCGCTGTGGCTCGCAAAAGGTCAGCATTGTCTTGGCATACTGCCCCAACATTGGCTAACACACGCAGACTCAATGCCAACCAAGACTCGCCCAAGCTGCCGCCGGCTCCGGTAGCTAGCACCTTGGCCAAGGAGCCGTACAAGCGGAGCCCAGCTCTGGCGGCTGCTCGGCCCGCAACTTCAAGAGGGCGACAGACCTCCGTCCAGACCAGCGAGGTCAATTCCCGAGGTCGGCCGCCGTCTACTTCTGTGCGAAATGGCGTCTTGGCGAGCACGCTAGAGCAGCACAGCGCCATTGCAGCGGCAGGTGGCAAGACCGGCAGCAATGACGTCAAGAACACGGCCAAGGAAAGCACGGCCGGCAAAGGAGGCACAGAGGACGAGACGCCTAATGGCGCCAACGGCGATGCGCCTGCCCGGGCCGCTGCACCCCTCGAGCGCACAGCAAGCAAACAGGGTGGTGGTACCAGGGATCTCGACGACAGCAGTGCCAGAGTGGCCGACAGCCCCCGCTTAGGTGGAGCCGTCTTGGCGTCCCGTGGCCGAACCGGCAAGATAAGCACGCCTGTGATAGGTACCTTTGCGGAAGCAGAGTCTTCAGGTACGGCAGAGAACGGTAATGGCAAGTCCAAGCGTCCGGCAAGGCCGAGGGTGAAGGATCACGGCCTGCACGACAGCCTCAGCCCCAAAGGCCTGCCTCTGAAACGATCGCACAAGAAGGGCGCCAGTATGGCGTCTCAGCCGTCTCAGCCGGCAGGCCAACGTGTCAAGCCCGAAGCCGAGAATGTTGCCATCGAGGACTATTCGGAAGGGCCGATCGATGACCTCTTGGAAGATGAGAAGTACTGCTACTGCAATGGCCCCAGCTACGGAGAGATGATTGCCTGTGACAACCCCAAGTGTCCTGGCGAGTGGTTCCATCTCGAGTGCATAGGCCTGAAGAACGCGCCCAAGAGCGAAAAGTGGTTTTGTGAGGATTGTAAGGAGAAGGCCGGAAAGAGGAATGGGAATGGCCGCTAACGTAGGCGAGTGCGGGCAATGTCAGTCATACTACTGACACTGACGTCACGCGGCACGCCCCAGACAAATCAGTGCGCGTGCCTTCTTTCTCTCGTCTTTTCGCATTGGCGGGGACAATTTTTGATTCCCATATACTGTACGAAAACTATGCGTCCTTCTGTGAGGCTGATAAAAGCGAGGTGATGATGATGATGATGATGATGAGGAGGAGGAGGAGGAGGAGGAGGAGGAGGAGGAGAATGATGATGATGCTGATGATGATGACATGATTGTGGACTACGATGCCCGTCCGAAAGGGGCTGCAGCTGCCGATGCGCCAAGACTGGAGTTGAACCTGTACGTGTACATGTTGCTTATGCCGCGATAAGCTTCAAAAGTCACTACAATATCACCCTAGCCATGTCCCGATGTCCCGATGTCAGATCGATGGATTGTGGATCGTCGTCGATCTGCCCCGTTTTTGTATCCCCACCATCCGTGGTTTAGTTTACACCTTCCGGCTTCCTCGTCCCCCTGGCTCCTCCTCGTCACCCGTCCAAAGCCTTTATGACGCATAGCAGAGGTTGCAACACCATGTCAAAGCACAACAGTGTCTTTTCCCATTCATTCAGCACCGCTTGGCGCAAGGCTTTGATCTCCCTACCTCGTCTGGTACCCAATCACGCTCTCTATATCACATCTCGTGATGGCCCCCAGCCTTTTGTGGTAAAGATGCCGTCCTTTCACCCCAGGAACCATGATATACCATGCTATGTCTTCCTCTACGTGCCGCCTCCAGCCTTGGCGCAGCCCGCGGCCACGTACGCCGCGCTATCTCCGGTGGATGCGAATGCTAGTACGTTGACAGCGATTGCGCCACCTTCGATGTCGACTGCAACGACATCAACTACTACTACTGCTGCTGACACTACTACTACTACTGCTGGCACTACTACTAGCACTCCTACTAGCACTCCTACTAGCACTCCTACTAGCACTCCTACCAGCATTCCTAGTATTCCTACCAGCACTCCTGCTAGCATTCCTACTAGCACTCCTAGTATTCCTACTAGCACTCCTACTAGCACTCCTACTAGTATTCCTACTAGCACTCCTAGTATTCCTACTAGCACTCCTACTAGTATTCCTACTAGCACTACTACTAGCACTCCTACCAGCACCACTACTGGCTCCATGGCTTCAAACACAGAAGAGCACATGCTACGCCTTCCGGTCCTGATCGACTTCCATGGAGGCTCATTCATTCTTGGCAGTCCCCAGGAACAGGCGCCCTTCTGTGCACAAATGGCGCGCGAACTCGGCACTTCCGATCCAGGCGGCGGCTGTGTTGTCATCAGTGTTGACTACAGATTGGGACCGTATGCGCAATACCCGGCTGCCAACGAAGACGCCGAAGACATCCTCCGCGCAGTGCTTGAACCGGCCACTCTTCCAGGTAGAATCCTCGTAGATGCCATCCGTCAGAAAGTCAGCAAACAACTCGGGCGTGCAGACCGTGTCGACCTTGATACAAACCGGATTGCTCTCTCAGGCTTCAGCTCTGGCGGCAACATTGCCCTTGGCTTGGCATTCAGTATCCAAGACGATCCTACAATTCACCGTGATTGGCCCTCCGTCATCCCTCAATACTACCCCCGTGGTATCCCCCTCGTGCTCTTTTACCCCTCGCTGGATTCGCGCCTTCTGCCCGACGAGCGGCCCAGACCGCCCGGACTGGATCCGCCAACAGGCTTCTTCACCCGCCTGAAGATCGAATCTGAGCTCATGCCAAAGTACATGCCTGCGTGGCAGCGTGATCATCCCCGAGCAAGCCCCGGCCTGGCTCCCCTCCAAGGCCTGCATCGCCAAGCCAGGATCATGCTCGTCCTGCCCGAACTCGACAGTCTCTCTGATCAGAGCATGGCCTGGATTGAGAAGCTGGAGCAAGGGGGCAGAGGTGCAGATCTGGAAGTCCTGCAGGTGCCGGGTGTCATGCACGGCTGGACCCAGTTCCCGGACTCCTGGTTGAAGAATGACGACGACAGGGCAAAGAAGTACATGGTCTTTGAGGCCGCTAGAGATTTTGTGCAGCAGATGTGGAATGGTTCGGCTGTGTCCTTGAAAGGGCGGGTGGAGGCAGAGGCCAAACTTCCGCGACCCTGACCCGGAGAAGCAAGAGGTAGGGTAGGAGCCATTGCCCTTGCTTCAGCCTCTGTGATACTACGGCCAGTCTTCCCGTGCATCTGCAGGTGCCGCAAGCCCGAGTGGGGCTAGAAGCCGTGACGAAACACCCGCACCGGGCCGCTGTCTAACTCACTTTTGGTTAAACACCGAGGCGCAAACTGAAGTTCCCGAACTTTCGAGAACAACCTTGCAGTAAATTGATCTTGTGTGTGGTGTGGGACCAAATCGCAGTATTCAGCCTGCGGAGGTTAATTACAAGATGCGATTGTGGCAGTGTCTAACCCAAGTCAGTTGCCATACTTGGTTAGGCTTGCCAAGCCGACGTTCTAAGCCACCTTGTCCCGAGTCAAGCTCCCCCCGTGACGCAAGTAGCATGCTGTTGTTCACAGCTCTTCAAGCGTCGCATTGAAGGATGCCATTGGAATGTGCCTACTCAGAACACAGGAATCTTCTCCCTTCCTATTTCGATCGAGTCCTCCATGCATTTGCAAGTGATGCCTAGTGCAAGGCAGCAATCGAGGGTGGAGCCACTAACTTAGCCTGCTTCCAATTCCAATGGGGAACCAGGCTCCCCAATGCACTTGTGGGAATTGGTCCATCACTGATGGATGGGAATTGGCCCATTGTCATGAAAATATGGGCTGGTTGCCTACTTTTGACCAATTCCACTCACTTGTTGGCACATATGACCACTTACACAATCACTCCCCACGAGAATCCCGGTCTGCCTGACTGGTCTTGTTCTTCTTATTCACCGCCCTTCTGCACATTTGTTTTGCTGATGCTTTGTTTCCTTCTCATTGATCACAACTACAGCAATTGCTCCATACTCTTACCTTTTTCTAATTAGATAGCTATTATTACTGTACCCACTGCCACTACCACGTCTCCAATGGAAGACACTCCCAGAGGCCCCTCAAATCCTTTCATCTCCTTTTATACACAGGTCCAAAGCCTCATTCAGCTCAACTTTGTGAAGAGTCTCCAGGAAGGTGACCCGACCCATCGCTTGTACCGTGCTGTCGAGACCCTGCAGCGCGTCACGGTCGATACTGCTAGAGAGACTGCCTGGCATGGACCTGGTGCTGCTGCTCCCTATCTACCCTTTGGGTCTAACCCACGAACGAGTTTCGGAGGAGCCTGGACTGGCTCCGCTGATTATCGCCCAAGAACTCCCAACACTGGCACAGCCGGCCTTCATCCTGGCTCCAACTACCCCAGCCCTCCATCCACTCCAAATGGTGATCCATTATCCAACCGCAGATCATACTTGGAACTCGCTAATCAGAACGCCGTCTATGCGAAGAAGTTTGAGAGGTACCAGGATGACCTGAGAGCTGAGAAGCAAGCACACCAAGATACCAGGACTGCACTTGATGATTCTCGAGAACAGATTGCTCGTCTGCAAAGCGAGACTGCTCTTCTGCAAAGCAATGCTGATCAGCTACACACGCAGCTTGCAGATGCAAAGCGGACAATTGAGGATGTCCACAAAGAAGCAGCTAAGCTATGCAAAGAACAGAAAAACTACTGGGACGCAGCCACGCACTTTTCCAAGCTCTCCCAATTGAAGCTGGATGAGGCAAAAGCCTTCGACGATTGCAACGATGTCGATGCTGCCAATAATGCTGAGAATAGTGCATTAAATTTCCAACGGCAGAAAGGCGAGATGCTGGACCTCGATAGTAGATATGCCGACGCTGAAACGGAGTTTCGAAGGATCTTGAGCCGCCGTAAACAGCTCTTTGGCCCGGACCACATCAAATGGTACAAAGAAAGCCGCGACACGATGTTGAACCTGGCCCGGGTGCTTCGGAAACAGCATGATGTCAACAAAACAATGGAAGCTGAAAGACTGTACGGGGAACATGCCAACTTGATTAACTTCGAGCTGCAAGACGAGAAGAGCCGTGAGTGGGCCTTTCGCAACGCCCTCGGGCTCACCAGCGCCCGCTATGAGCGTCAAGCATACCGCTATGCCAAGCAGATTCTGTCCTATATTTGGGAAAATCGGTCCAATGTTCCGGCCAGCTATGTCTCCGAACTGGACACTGAGGCGCTGAGAATCCTTGATCTCTTGCGCTGCCGGGACCATAAAAACGCCCTGATCGATGCGCTCCGGATAATTTGCAAATCTGATCCCGCCGAAGTCGGCTCACAATTTCTACCTTGCTACATCGAACTTGGCACACTGTTGAGCGCGTATCCCGCCAACAGTAGTTCGCAAAGCCACCACGACGAGGCCTTGAGCTATATAGAGGACGTATGGCGCTGTCGAGACCGTCTCAGTGTCGAGCAGAGAAGAATCATCCTGTGGAGCATGGCACTCATCTACGCCTCACTCTTCAGGTGGAAGCAGGTAAAGCAATCGCTCGACAAGCTGCGCGACTTTGACCATGACCACTACCACGACTCCTGCACCCCCAGCACTAGTGCCTCCAGCACCACTACCCCTGCTGCTGTCACCGACAGCGCCTCCCCCACTAAAGACATGATCTCCGCCCTCACCGCACTCCTGCAACTCAACGCCGGTGAATTTGCCTCCGCCGAAAAGACTGCAACCCCCCTCGTTGTTGTTGCTCGTGACACCAAGCACAACATCACTGCCATCACTACCTCCAACCTCCTCTCCCCCTACACTCCCTTCCACCAAACCGACACGCTGCTCAAGGCGCTCACTAAGCGCCGTCAAAGGGAGTATTTTGAGAAAGCAAAAGCAATCTGGGATCAGGTCTACAACGCCGTGAAGCGCAGAGAGATCGCCGACAGCAATGAAATCAAAATGTTTGCTGCCACGGGGGGGTCGTTGGCCGATGAGTGGCTGGCAGCTCGTCGCAATTGCGGGACCCGTCTGGAAAGTCCTGGTGAGATTAAGAGGAAGGTAGAGGACATGGAGCGGTGGGCTGCTGCTAATGCCGGTAATGCTAGCAGCAGAGCTGTGTAATAATGCTGCCCTTGTTTTTCTTTTCTTTTCAAAGATTCGCTCTAGGACCTTGGTGTGTCGGGGGGGTGAGAATGGGAGCCATGAGACGATAGTATTATTATTATTTGTATTACTCATCCTTGGGCAGTAGGGATTTACATGGGGAAACACAGCGAATACAGGAAAAGGTCGGGCGGCCGACTTGGTTGACTTTTGTCGCATTCTCTACTAGTAACTAGCAACTTTTATAGAATTCAATATAACAAAATAAAGGGGTTTCTCCTAGCTGCTGTATGTACCTAGTATCAGTAGCTATATGCTACCTGGTGCTGTGTAGCCATACGTGGAGACTAGGCTGAGCAACCTTTGGTCGGTACGAAGAATTACTTCAGTGGGAAAGGTCTGAATCCCACGTTCTTTCCGTTGGGCCTGGAACGCTAGTGGGCTGGAGAGCCCTATAACTCCAGAAAGTCATGGAATCTTGCCACTCGCAGGCCCATATTCACGCGTTCCAATATATATGTGTGTGTCACTCATGACACTTTCCTCTTCAGATAGCACTACTCACCGCACGCTTATATGGTACTAACTTGAAGCTAAAAGTGCCAGCAAATGCAGCACAAAAGCTAGATCCCGAGGTAGTTTGAAATCCAGGGAACCAGTCAGAGAAGATCAAGGAGACATGTATGGTGGTTGCGATAATCACGACCAGGGCGGGAACAAGAGCAACAATGGGTGCCATTCGCCGGTGCCATGGTTGGACAGTATGTACATGAGAAATGACAAGATAATTACTACTAGTAACAGGGATCGGACAGTGAAGCAAGCTAAGGGGAATTTGCCTCTTTTTAGCTGTGTTAGCCTGGTTACAGTTACAAGGGGTACACAGGTGCGGGCTGCCACCCCTCCCTCCTTGTCACGCACTCAAGAGAGGTGAGGGTTAATTAGGGCAAGAGTGGCAGCCCGCACATGCATACCCCTTGTAACCCACGACCCCACGGGCTTGCAAGCGCCGAGACACCCAGATCAAAAGATTGTCCTGCAGAAAGAGTAGTACAACTAAGCATTAGTAAGTTACAGCAAAGACCTATCGCCCGTGTCCTGTTCAAGCTCTGCGAACTAGGCGATCCAGTTCCCCATTTAATCTACCACACCGCCTTAGTTAGGAAATAAATCAACAGTCATCAAGTCACACCACTGGTAACTGGTACCTTCGGATCAAGCTTGCTACGCCCGTCCTTGGTTTTCACTAAAATTGCGCGAATCTGTGGATGTAATTGTAGCTCTTTACTGAGTCCATAATAGGTGAAAGGTACATAAAACGGCCGGAATAAAGAGAGCCATGAGGAACGCGCAATTTTTACAGTGTACTGGGGTATGGGGCCGAATTTTCAGCCCCTCGGCAGCGCTAACACTAGCTGATGCTGCTAGGCCTAATTAGGAATGGCTTTGTGAAAGCCTCCACTGTTGTGAGATAGCTCAAGCTATCTGACGATGGACAACGAGAAAGAAGCGAGAAAAACGAGCAATCTGTCTGATGATGATGATGATCTGACGGACGAACCGTCAGACTACAGATATACTGAAAGGTGGGGCTCTGAAAGTGGGGCCCTTGGCTCCGGCCAACAAACGGCAGGTACGCCGTGACAACTGTAGAATGCTAAGACCCTCTTGCAAGTATAAGCAATTTCTTTCTCAATATCCCTGATATACTACTGTCAAATCGACCTCGGAAATTGATAAATCTGTTGCCGCCTGCCCCAATATCGAGAGAGAAATTGCTTATAAGGGAGTCTTGGCATTCTAGAGGTTTCCGTAGTGTCAGCGCTGCCGAGGGGGCTGGTCCCATCCCACAGTAAAAGATTGCGGTCTAACTGAGGGAAGAAAACTACGCTAAACCATTCTGGGAGGCAGAGACTCCCGCCCCACTTGAGACCCTAAAATTTACCCGGCCGTGTCCGTGTGTGTTGAATTACACGCAGAGTACCACCCTTCATTCAATCTGCTTTTGATCATTGATACCCGCTGTAGCTCCCTCAGCAATTGCCAGATACATGGGTCGTAAAACTAACCTCGCCAGTGCTAATTCAGTTTCCAGACATCAACACTCGCTGTTTGAGCTAATCCATGAACATGCTGTCCCGCGGTGGGTGGCCGCTTCGAGCCTACTAGTATGTATGTCTTGTCCATAGCAACAAGCCCGGACTCCTTGGAATCCACGTAATCCCTGTGCCAGCCACAAGCCCTTCTTCCTACGGTTTGAGGCCAAATTCAAGAACTTTCTCAAAGCTCTAACTCAATCAGGAAAACATACAAATATGATTACCAAGTTCGGCAAGTTTTGGTTTCGCGATCAGGCTATGAATGCTTATTTTAATCATACCCCAATCAACATTCGTTTTACCTACTAGGTAGTATGCTCCCTTTTTCCATCAAGTTAATTTGTGTTTTGCCTCATGACAGCTCATTAATAGATGCGCTATGATCTAGTTGTGAAATCTGATAGCATGCCCCTTGAACATACTCAGTACATACGGCGCTTGTTGCAGGGCTTAGTGATCAACTGGCTCACAAATCACCTTGAAGTCAAAACTCCCCTTGGCGGGTCAGAGACCCCAGCACTTTTAAGTACTAGTAACAACCAGATCTCAATGGCGAAGATGTACTACTGACGGTTCTCGGCATCACCCCTGCCGGGGACTCGTATTTACATGCTCGTGGGAGCCCATGGCCTGGGGTCCGACCCTCCTCGGCCACAGTTCTGCCTGTTTCTAGATCCTTGGGTTCTCAATTACCCAGGCTTACTTTAGATTGGAGGAGGCAATGACATTTATATATGGGCCAATTTGTCAGAGAGGATCACACTCCTTTCTGTAGACCAGGGCTGAAACATATAGGTTCCTATTGATGTGGCTGGCTGTACCCTTTGACCAGTGATGGTCAAGTGGTGGGTCAAGAATACCGGGCCAACATTTTGTCCCTTTTGGCCAGCTAATTAGTAATTTTGTCTTTTGCTAGTTAACAGGTGACATGATACAGACAATGCCTCTGTTATTCCCGGAACGCCAGCAGGCTGGAGAGCCCTATACCTCCAAAAAGGTAGGTAATCTTGGCACTTTCGGGCTAAGATCCAGGCGTTCCAATATATATGTGTATCATTCATGACAGCCTCAACAAAAGTCAGTTGCATATCTGCATTGAATGCTATGCCGAAATTTGGATGTTAAGGTACTAGGTAGATGGTGGCGCCGGTCACGTGCCTAGGAATAGCATATTCGTAGCTCGTCGTTGGTAGCTCGCTGGCTACAATGTCTTGCTAGGTACTGACTCGAAGCTGTCAGCGCCATTATCTTCGACAACATCATCAGCACCATCATCAGCACCATCATCAGCACCATCATCAGCACCATCATCAGCACCATCACCATCGTCATAGCAACAGCTATCCTCAGCACGACTGAAGACTTCATTGTCAGGATTTTATATGCTTTGCATAACTTCGTCTCGCGTGCGGCATTTTGTACCCTGCTTATACCTAAACAAGGCACAGAGTGGTTTCCATCTATTGCTGAGAAGGTAGTTGTGAGATCGGGCCCATATTGTTCTGGCCGATCATAACGGCTGGCGGATTCGAATAGACATATAGGTTGATTGGTCCGAGTCTCACCGAAGACTGCGAGGAGGGAGAAGAGGAAGGGACTCGAGAAATACAATTGTTGAGGGGATGTGGAGGAGGCGCCGCCAACGTGTTCGGGTTTAGTAGTGGTGATGAGGAGGAGCTTGAATTCGTCAAGTCTGCGAGTTCATAGCGACTATAGCTGGCTGTTTCTTCGTCGACTTCGTGCTCGGCTGCAGCGGCTTGACGGCGGCAACGGTGTTTGTACAGCCACCAGGCTGCACTAGTAGCTGGGATGACAGCGATGATAACAACAGCAACAATGGCCATGGTACGTTCAAGTGATATAGACATATTGGGCTCCTGGGGATTTCGTTGGAAAAATAGTCAGAGGGGCTGTCCCTCGCACGGGGTGGAAGGGATGAAGACGATACATACTAGAAGGAATGCTGGATCAGCTCAGTATTTGATCCCAATTCAGCAAGGTACTGCCATAATTACCTAAACGAAGTTACCACTGGATTGGGCTCGTATTAAGGAGACCCGTGACGACACAGAGCTACTATCGAGCGCCCCTATTCTGTACCTTAGGAAGTTAGATATATCACCAGATATCTGCAATACAAACCAACTGTGCTTTTCCTCATATGATTAGTACATAGTTTACATTGCAATCCCAACAAGGAAGAGCAGGAACGCACTGAATACCGGATGTACAAAAAAAAGGTCCGGAAAATTAATTATAGCCTCGACAACTTGCTTTTTGCCACGCTGGCTGACAGCCACGCGCCGGAGCAGCACATTCAGGTCGGTTCTTCCAGGTTGAGTCGGCGAGAAAATCCGAGGTCCAGCACGCGAGCCGCGTCGCTAGCTTCACAGAGTGGCTATTTGCCAGCCCATTTGAGCCTGTAGCTACCACAGCCGATGCTCTTGGGGAGCCAAGACTATTTCGGAATTGATGATACATTTACCTATTCAGCTTGGTTGTGCGACTGAGACCAAAGCCTCGAGGGCCACCCAACTTCCGGCCCCGACTCTTCGCGCCAACAACTGCATCAAGATCATCGCCGCGCGATATCCGTGCCACTCCCCGGTTTTAGCGCTTGATCTAGTTGCGCTAGTCTTGGGCTTAGTGATGGCAACAATTTTCAGGTGGGGCTTGCATAGGCCGAAGACAAAGAAAAGGCACGGTGTTCGCTTGACACATACGGGTTGTGCATTAATGTGACAACCCCCTGCAGGACCCTTAGTACCTAAGCAACTAAGTTTTGGAACTGCCAAATTGCGGTCAATCAAAGTCCAAAATGCCCAGGCCTGCGTGTTTTGACACACCTACACATTTTATTCCTCCCATTGGCTGTCCAAGGCCTGTGTGGGAATTTCAGTGTTTTCTCCATGCCTCGCCCTGAGTGCCCTATTGAAAGAGTTATGGCGCATGTTCAAGCTGGAAATCTACCACTACTACATTGTTCAACAACTATAGAAATGTTAGGCCTAGAATACCAGTAGGCTAAGGACCCCAAACTTCACCAAAAAGACGGGGAGTCTTGCCAATAAGGCCAAGATTCAGGCATTCCAATATATATGTGTACTGTCATTCATGACAGGGGAATTCAACTGCTTATCAACGCTGGAGCTAATATCGATTTCTGTGGTTCAACAAATGGTCGCCGCATACCGCCCCAACAAGCTACTAGCGAGGGCAATGTTCGGAGGGTATAACTGCTCCTAGAGTATGACGCCGACATCAACGCACCTCCCTGCTCTCTTGATGGTCTCTCCACTTTGCAGGCTCTTATCAGATGTAGGAATCTAGCTTTGATCTTTCGAGCTATTAACACCAGCGAATCTGTTCATCTCTCCCATGATGAGATTGGATTTCATTTGTGTGCTACAATTGCCACCGGGCAACTGATCTTGTGTTATTGTCATGAACAAGACATGCCAAGACCCATTTTAGCCTTGCTCCCCAGGCTACCCACAACTGAACGGTAGCCTATAGCTAAGCCACCTTAACTAGGCTACCGAGAGGAGCAAGGACTCAGGTATATGGATGCGGGTATCCTGCGGAGAACCTTCGACTCCTCAAGCGTTGAGTTTCGTGATTAGGAGCTTCCCCTAGAGAGTCAGAACTATCCAATACCTTTCTTGTCCTCTCTTTGCCTTCCCTATCTTTTGATCTCACAACATGCAAGTCTGCACAGCAAAACAAACAACTACCATCGTACGCCCTTGTATAATGCTCTCAAACGCAGGAATGTCGAAATCGCACGATTATTACTTCAGCATGATCTAGACCCTAGTTACTTTTGTTTTGGAGGTGTCTGTCACTGTGAAACTGGCGAGGCAAACATGAAGCAAATGTTACGCCATTGATGAAAGTGATTGAGGGCTCTACTTATAGTGAAGAAAAGGAGGCATATCAGCTTGTGGAACTACTGATGCATCACAGTGCAGACCCCAGCTATCGTCCTTCGCTCAGTTTCAACACGCCATTGCAAAGCACTTGCTGCTTTGAGCAGTGTGAGATTGCAAAGCTCCTTCTGTCACATGGTGCAGATGTTAACACTCCGCATTCTGAAACAGGTATCATTAAGGGGGCTGATTTTTCCATATTTTGGAGGTCACCCGCAATCAAATCATTGCAAGTAGCGGTGCTACACAAAAACATAGAGATTGCTGAACTGCCACTATCCAGAGGTGCAGACATTCATATACCAGCGGGCTCCACAGGTCGTTCCACTGCTCCTCAGGCTGCTGCAGTGACAGGCAGCATAGAGATTGTAGCAAAACTTCTCCAAGCAGGTGTTCAGGTGAACAAACCCTCAGGAGATCATCTTGAGGGGCAGACAGCAATCCACTTCGCTGCTGAATATTGTAGGTTTGGGGTACTAAGCTTGCTCTTGAGTAACTACAGAGGTGTACAAAGCATTCCAGAGTGTCATGAATGACAGTACACATATATATATTGGAATGCCTGAATCTTGGCCTTATTGGCAAGAATCCCCTTTTTTTAGTGAGGTTTGGGGTCCTCAGCCTACTGACATTCCAGGCCTAACACAGAGATCTGTGATAATGCTGCTAAGTTTGCTCTCAAGGAAACGCACAGCCATATTGTGAGCTATTCACAAGAATACAAGGAGCAGAAAAAGTGGAAGGGGGAAGAGGAGGAAGAGGAGGAGGGGGGGAGGAGAACAGAGGCAGGTGAGCACAGTAGCCACTTCTGATAAGGATGGCAGAGTTTTAGGGTTTTGGCTAGTGAGTGGGTTACTAGGCAGGGTAAGGATGTTCAGTAATTAGCTAGGGGCATGAAGACTAAGATGATAGCGAGTGAGATACTAGTGGGCTTGCTGAGTCATTGGAAGCCCTATTGGAGGGGATGTATGGGTCTCCTTAGGATCTGCTCTTAGGCTAGGCAGGGGCTTCTTGGTAATTTTATTATTTATTATTTATTATTTATTCTTTGTTACCTGTGCCTTTGTTATTGTTTTTCGCCTGGTCTTTATTGTCTTTCGCCTCTGTATTATTCTTTGTCGCATGCAGACCACAGCCCCGCCGACGAAGCGGTCCCCTGGGCGGCCATCGGGTCTCGCGAAAGCGGCGGCAGCACCTGGTCAGCGCCAGTTGGCGTGGCAGGTAAACGCTGCAAAGGCATTGGGCGAGATGGAGGAGCAAGTCGAGGGAGAAGAACAGTGCGATGGAAGCTGAGGCACTTAGAGGAATTCGCACCCCAACCGCACATGAGGAGCCGGTGTACCGCAGCCGGCTGCAACTCAAGGGAGCAACACTGGGTTTTACTATACAGTGCATAGGTTTTTCCCTCACTCTAGGAGTAGTCTGTACAGGCCTTGAAGGCCAGCCTAGGACGAATATATTCTTCTTCTTCTTCTTCTTCTTTGTCATCAATGTCCTTTTTTTCACTTTTGTCTTTTCAGGTTGTGGAGGGGACACAGAAACACCGGCTAAGAACCCGAAAACTATTTTGTTTGCCCTAAGTGAGGTAGTTTTCAAATATACGTATATTGCTGTTGTTGGTACTGTTTCTGTGTTCCTCCCAAGTGCTGCACACATATATGTAGGTCATGATATTTATTGATCATATTGTACATGCTGACAATTTTGGTGATATTATCTTAATGCCCCCTCCCCACATCTCTCTTCTGGCATTCTAACTTTAAGTTAATCAATTTGGAAAACTCAAAAATTAGCATCCAGCATTGTTTGTATTAAGCACGCTGCTTGGCTCTCGGCTAGCGCGGGCCGACGGAAGTACTGTTGATCTCCGTTCAAAAATCAAAAATCATCTTGCTGAACATGAGGGGCCTGCCCCCATTCTTTCTTCGTTCGGTGGAGTCCTCGGAGCTCTCGCTTACTTAGTTAGAGCCTAATTCAAGGTCGTGTGAGGTGTGGTGTGTTAATACTCTGAAGCAAACAAATGTGCAGCTGGCAAACCAATAGTTACTCTGGGGCGAAAACTTAGCCCAGTAGCTGGCTTTGATGTGGGGGTAATAACGCTGGGACATTAATGGAGTCCCCATACCTACCCGGGATCCTAACATACATTTCTCTTCCTTTGCCGAATACTAAGACGCTCCTAGACTTAGCTATGAGCGGCATGCCTAATATCAGGAGGGGCTCCTCCTCTGGAGCTATCTCGACCACATAAAACGAATCTGTTACCTTCTCTCCGCCCACAGAGAAACTTACCTGTTCAGTTATCCCCACAAAGAGGGAACTCTACCCTGAAAGTACAGCCCAGTCCAGCCGGTTGACCAAGTATTGCAGAACAACATTAATTTCTGCACCCGTGTCATATCAAGCTGGTAGGATCTGTCGTCCTCCACTGCTCTTGATCATGATCTCTGGGCAACCTGCAGCTCCTGCCATGGAAACATGAACACAGATGTCAGCAAAAAAGAAGAGATACTTGGGAGCGCCCACTTATCTACAGATTCTCAACCAGGACCACCTCTTCATATCGAAAAGCAGAGGATACCCTTGGGAAAGGTTTTCTGTCAAATCCAAGAAGTTTTTAAGGAACACCTATATCGTTTTGAAGTATTTGTAGTACAGATTCTACATTCAGTTATCAAGGAGGAGAAAGTCTCCCTCTTATTGTTGGCGAGCTTACAACAAGCGGGGCCTAGGGCCTTGCTGACAGTCAATCCTGATATTTACTATATCGGCATTTACCCAGTTCAGGAGGAGCACTCTAAAATCCTAAATGACCAATTAAGCCCTCACCTATCAGAATACAACACGGTACAAAGAAGAATGAATTCTGATTCTGATAGCACTCAAATTGTGACCCTTCTCGCAGGGGGGTCAAGCAGAACAATCAATGCGCTAGTATTGATACATATTCTTCCATTACCAGGAGCAGTCGGGGCTCCTCGTTTTTCAGGGGCGAATACCACGGAGTTTCTGGAAAGCTTTAATACAATGTGCGACAATCATGTGACAGAAGCTCGTCGGCCATTGTACATCACGAGATATTGTCAAGAAATAAATGATAATCCAGGATCACATGGACTCATAGAGAGAATCAAGCAGCTGACAGAATGTTAAGAAGGAAAATGGGATGAGCTGCAGAAGGCTCTGAGGCGAATCTTTCGCAAGACAGATCGATGGGTGTATGTAAGAAGGATGCCTTACCTGGATAGGCTTGCCGAAGTTGGAGTACCAGAAATGACTCTGTGGCACTGCGTCAGTATCTGACGAATATCAAAGGCAAGCATTCTCAGCGCTGGGCCAAGTTTGTCGGCCAACCAAGTGCGTCCGCCGTATTGTTGGACCAGTGTAACGGGGCTGATGCCAAGGCTTGTCGGCCGCGTATCCAGGACTCGTCGAACCATGTCGCTTTACTTGTATCAGCTATGGCGACTCCTTATCTAGTACGAAGAACAAGGGTCCTGGATGATAACCGGGGACTCTTGCAAGAGATAAGCAGACAGGGAGATATAAGGGAACAGGGAGAGGACAGTGTATTGTAGCTCTTCAGAGATTAGTTTGGACACCTGAATACATGTGAGTCTAACACCCTATATATACCATCTTATTATAACAACAATGGACAACTGACCTGTTGGATTTAGTTCATCTAAATTAGGCTTTTTATTTCGTTAAATAAATTTAATTTTACACAATTTTTTCTACACAATCAAGTAATGGGTATATGGACTAACTATTATGACAGCTGTTATGATATGGTACATTCGTATTAAGGAAACTGTTGTACAGACAGTACGCCAACAATTTTGGTACAGTACACCGTGTGTGTTATTAAATCTCTCGTGGAATTGTTCATGTCGGCATAGTCAACGTCAAAGTCGAGAGACAGGTGGTGGCGGCAGCCAGTGTTGCCAGTTGATTTGGTTGTCAGCGTATACTGCCTGGCGACGGCATCATTATCGTCATGATCATCACCGCCCCTGACACCACCTGCACCTTGGCCATAATCATCATCAGCAAAGCCAGCAGCCAATATCCGAATGCCGAAGGCTGTCTCTCCAGTCAGACCGACATTCCGTTCGCGGACAAGTTTGTTTTAAGAATGGCTTCGGACGTCGTTGTCGGGTCATACGGCAAGATGTAGAGAACCCTCGGGCTCTGATATTGATCATAGTCTGCCATCTTGTGACTTTAAGCTCGAGTCCCTGTTCTTCTGTCCTATAACAATCGATGACTGATTGGAATAGAAGTTGAGATGGATGATTCCGAGGCCCGAAGACTGCAAAGAAGAAGATGATGACGATGATGATGACGACGACGATGATGATGACCACCATACTCTAGACATAGCGTCATTGGGGAGTGTTCGCGGCCCCGCCATCGTGAACGGGCTTAGCGGTAGTGGTGAGGAAGAGCTGGGATGAGCTAGAGGAGCCAGCTCGTCACTGCTGCTAAAGCCCACTTCTCCTTCTTCGTCGTGGTGGGGTGCAACAGCACTCGGACTGTAGTAACGCTTGCTGTGCCACCACCAGGCTGTGCAGGGTGCTGCGATGAGAAGAGTGACAGTAATGCCAATGATGGCCAGGATAATTTGAAAGGACATAGACATATCGGTTGATTAGGAGCCTGGTTGGAGAGTGAGGTGGGGGAGTTGTATTAGGGAGGGGGTAGGGATGGGAAGACGAGGTACGAGGTCGATTCTTCCGTGGCCGAGCTGTGTACATGGCATACTTTATGTATTTGCTCCCCTTGTTTCCTCGTCGAATACTGACTGGGCTTTTCCCCATCGAATGCTGGGCGATCAGGCGAGTTTCAGTTGCTCGGTGCAGGGTAAGGCCCATGCCTCCGATATTCCTCTTAACCCACAATACACGTGGCAGAAGTTAGCGACCCTCCGGCCCCCCACCCCCTGGTCTTACCCTAAACCTCGCCTCTCTTAAGTGCGTGACAAGGGGTGGCAGCCCCGCACATGCGCACCCCTTGTAGACTCCGGCCTTGAAACTCTGAAAATGCGCCCCAGGGGGGGGGCCACAACATAATTTTAAGCGAAGCCCCAGCTAAAGTACTCTGTAATGACTTTCATGGCTATTAAGACCGGCTACCAAGCTCCATAAGAACATGTGTCTGAGCGAGTTCGAGCGAGTTGGAACAAGGTTTCGATCCTTGAGCGATGGCTAGACTCCTGCATTCTTCTGTTCCCCCTGACGACTAGTAAGCGAGGCCTGAGGCACACGCACCTGGGGTACACAGTAGACGATCAATGGGTGTGGTGCACGACTTGCACCATTGGGGAAAGTTGTAATCTCCTCAAACTGGGCAATTCACACATGGCTCGGATCTTGGCTGACTTGCCCCTAGCCGTAGTCGCCGCGAAGCGAGACAACCCGTCCACTGATCGGCTGGCGATTTTTGGTGGCCTAAGGCCGTCACGTACCGCAAAGATTGTGCGGCAGATGGCTGATGCCGGAGCCAGTAAGCAGTCGAGTTTAATGCTGCGGAACGCTTGTTTTCAAACGGTGCAGCCGAAGCCGAAGCCGAAGCCCACACAAGGTCCACTCACCACATGCTTCGCTCGGCGAATGTTCTCGAAGCCATCCCTGTTTCGACGGCAGGGCTTCATAAACACTTATTGCAGTGGTAGAATAACGGTGCCGCCTCTTTCGATGCCGAAGGCTAGTGCCTTCAGGTACTGTCGACTTATCCAGGTGAGGAAATTCCTACGTGCCAGGTTACATGGATTAATTACATCTGGTTACTGACATGGGGCTAATTCCAGTGGTTTTCTTTCTAGTCCGGTTGAGCAATAGGATCGATCATCTGGGACGGGAGTGATATAGCCCTTTCCGGTCGGTTTGTCACCAAGGAGATAAGGCAAGGCATCGAGGGCGGAAATTCCATTGCAAGGCTTACATTCGAATCGTTGCCGGACATCGTGTTTGAGGGCCTGCAGAGCTGCCTACTTTCGGCAGACTACCCCTTGCATAATTTCGCGGCACAAACGACTAAGGCAGGTGGAGAGCCAACAAGGCAGACACATGAAAAAGAGGTCTGAGACCATCAAATGCGGCCGGGCCGCCCTGATGATGGTCTGATCTGCTTTTGTCACGGCGGCTGGTATCGAAGCAAATCTATAGCAATCTCGTTAAGGAGGGTAAGAAGGGCTGGGGGGGCGGGGCTACAGCGTCCTCGCCTTCTTGCGAGCGCCGATCGGAACAAACCCAGCTGATATCTCTGGGATTCTGGGCGAATTGCATAGCCGATGGATGAACAAGCCAGGGGATAAGAATCAGCCCCTAAGAGTCTTTGCTTGATTGCCCTTGATTGCCGGACTCTGGCCGGAATAAGGATTAGTTCTGTCTGCCACGTGGTGGGAAGGCGCAACCATGCATGCACATGCTGCGATTAAGGCTAGACCCACTTTGGCCAACAGGGATCTTTCGTCCCCTTGCTTCTATGCAGCAGATACAAAACAAAGAATCGTGAGGTGGGGACTTTTTCCTCGTGGAGTGAGTGAGTCCCTAGGCTCTTTTGAGGAAGACGTGAAACATCAATGCGACAGAACAACAAGGCAATTGCCATTGAACATGCTTGATTCGGAGTATACACACACACACGCTGACTCACACACGCACACACTCACTGAAGGACTGGTTAGCAGCGGCCCTCTCTAAACCTCGGTTATGCAGTCAGGGGACGCTGAAACCCCTCTTGGCCGGGTCAGTCTCTGGTTCCCCACCATACGCCGTCTTCTCCAGGGCATCAAAGACCTCAAGCACACGCGGGTCCATAAATGGCAAAACATTCGTCACCACCATCCCCACACGCCCGGCCACAGGATCAAGCCAGTAATACAAATTGCCCAGGCCGGCCCAAAAGCCACTACCGCGTTTCCGTCCACCGGGCACATCGGCGTTGTTAATGAGAAAGCCTGCTGACCAGCCTAATGGGAGGCTGGGGAGGAATTGGCCAGTCAGAGTGAACTGTGGGACGGAGCTGGTAACGAGGCCGACATTCTTGGTGTTCGGGCAGATGTCTGGGATGAAGTCGTGGAAGAGGTATTTTTCCACAGTTGCGCGCTCGAGGATCTTGACGCCGGACGTGGGGTGGGTGCCGTAGTTGACGATTGCAAGGAGAAACTGCGTATAGTCGTCGAGGGTGCCGGTGAGGTAGTGGCCGCCGCCATATCGCGCCGGTTTTGGAGCGTCTGGCGGTGGTGCGGGAAGTGGTGATAGTTTGCCATCGGCAGCGTTGCGCAGGTGCACTGCAAGCAGCTCGCCATCCTCTGGCGGGTCGGCGGTCGTGTGCTTCAAGCCTAGCGGTTTGACAATGTGCGCGTCGACGTACTGTGATAGCTTCTGGCCCGTGATGGCCTCGATCACGAAGCCCAGCCAGTCGATGTTGATGCCGTAGTTGAAGTCGGCACCTGCTTCGTGGATCCTAGGTGTTTCAAACGCCCATTTGGCACCTGCGAAGTACTGCAGGGGCTCCTTCTGCTGCACCCCGGCTCGCCAGGCCAGGGTAGAGGGATGCATAAAGTCATATGTAAAACCAGCAGTGTGGGTCAGGAGGTGCAAGATGGTGATCTTGGTGCTTTGGGGACGATATTGCGCTTTGCCGCTGGAGTCATGGCCATCGGCAACGGGGATTTCTGCAATTTCGGGCACATATTTCTCGGCGAGATCGTCTAGCGCAAGTTTTCCCTGCTCAATTAATTGCAGAGCGGCGACGCAGGCGAAGAGTTTGGTGGTGGAGAACAGAGCAAGTGGCGTGGAGGTAGTGAATGACTTGGAAGAAGGGTCGGCCAGGTTGTTGACACCGAATGCTTTGTGATACAGAGCCTTGCCACTGGCATCGTAGATGGCGCCGGCAACACCAGGGAGCCACTGGTCGGCGATGAGTTTCTCGAAGAGAGGGTCCAGTTTAGAATCCAAGCTCATTGTGGATAAGATTTGATGGTTACTGTGGTGGCAGAAGATGTAAGATGGACCACCATCTGGGCAGAGGTGGAGAACGATCGTGCTTTATACCTTTTATACCTCTAGTAGATGCTGAGGTGGGGAACTGTCCTGCTTTATACCTCTAGTAGATGCTGAGGTGGGGAACTGTCCTGCTTTATACCTCTAGTAGATGCTGAGGTGGGGAACTGTCCTGCTTTATACCTCTAGTAGATGCTGAGGTGGGGAACTGTCCTGCTTTATACCTCTAGTAGATGCTGAGGTGGGGAACTGTCCTGCGTTATACCTCTAGTAGATGCTGAGGTGGAGAACTATCCTGTTTTAGAGATGCTAAGGTGCGGGGAACAAGTTCGTGGCCTGCCTGATGGAGAGATCGCGCAAGCTGACATCTCTATTGTCTCACGGCAGTTCGATTACCGCGGCTCAGGCCGACTGCTGCTGATGTGGAGCCTCGGATGCTGTCGAATGGCGCTCTCGACACTGCGAGGAAGCGAATGCTTACACGGTCGTCATGCTTACCATAATAGTATGCAGTAAGTAGGTCGTCATGCTTACCACAATAGTATGCAGTAAGTAGGTCGTCATGCTTACCATAATAATATGCAATAAGTAGGTCACCATCACTGCAATGAGAAAATGGATAACAGTCAAAGCAAGAATACGTGATCGGCATCCACCAAAGCTCTCTCTCATTAGCATTGTTTCACGTCTTGGCAGTTTTCGCCTTGACCCAATTAATAAGGGCTAGATGTAGTGTGTTTTGACCACCGCACGGGTCCCGCCACACCTATCAGATTCTGGTCCCTGTCAACATGCCCACGACCACTTCGAGCAGAGGGCACATAGCAGACGGAGGGTTATCTACTATTGCCTCACAGAACAAAACAGGCAACTGCTTCTTCCTTGGGGTGCACCAATGGAAAGCTTACTCCTCCTCGCTCTCCTCCGAATCGCCGTCATCGCTACTGTCGCCTGGCTCGATACTCTGCATCGCACCCGGGCTCACAGCATCTCCATTGTAGGCGCCTAGCTGGCCCCGCAGAGCCTCGATCTGGGCCTCTTGCTCCTGCTTGTTGGGTCGGTTCTTCTTGCTCTTGCTCACGGCACCAGCAGAGTAGGCATCAGATTCAGGTTTGGGCTCATCGGGGGGGGGGCCAGCGAAGCGCTTGACAAAGGAGAGCAACTTGATCAAGGCGTGATTGGGGACTTCCTCGATGTCGAGCTCGATTTCGTTCTCGGCGCTGTTGGCCAGCGATGGGACGGACTGCTGGATGATTTTGAGCGCTTCTTGCATCTGTTTCTCCGGGAGCATGGCGATGCCGTTGGAAATGTACTGTTTCTCCTGGAAGGTGACGTAGCGTTCTTTGGCCGGCTTGGATGACGACTTCTTCTTCTCCGCCGACTTCTGCAGGCCTGGGAAGGTGGTCTTTGGCTTCTCTTTCTTGGAAGACTTGGGCTTGCTCTTCTTGGGCGCATTCGAAGGAGACTTGGACTTCTTTTTGGATTTTTTATTGGTGAGCTCGCCCATCTGTTTTGACATCTCGGCAATCTGCTTCTGCAGAGCTGCAATTTTCTCATTTCGCTCAGCTTCACTATCCTCGTCATCCTCGCTCTCGGCCTCGTCCTCCTCCTCCTCTTCGGATTGAGGGTCAGACTGGGGCTCGCGGGCGGCGATCCACTCATCCTTTGTGGCCCATTTCTTGTCAAACATGTCCTCTAGCTGATGACCGGCTTGGTTGACCCAATCCGACTCAGGGTTGAACTTGTAGCAATTCTTGAACACCAGGCGCACATCCTCCTCGAAATCCTTGGCCTTCTCGTAGACGTTGTTGTTCAGCTTGGTCTGAATAGTCTCCAGGTCCATGGGCTTCTTGATGACTTGAAAGTAGGTGGGGATGTTGAGGGCAACCGGATCGACTGGATGGGTGAAGAACTGGTTGATCTGCCAGTGTTTTGGGGACGCGATATCCTTGAGCGCTTCCTGGCAGAATCGCAGCTGCAGCTCATACTTCTTCTTCTTGGGTCGACCGCCAGCAAATTCCTGGTTGCGCTTGGGGGGCACAATGGCGCGTTTTGGTCGACCGTCAGCCATGGTGCTATCGCGACGGATCAGGGGAACGCCATCTGGACCAGGAGCGAAGGGTGTGGAGGGAGCTGCGGCGGGAGAACGAGCACTGCCTGCTGCAGCTTGAGAGGTTGAGACTGAGGGCCTTCTTGGTGGTGCCTGGCGAGTGGGTTCGTGCTTAGTTTTGGCTGCCTTCTTCTCCTCTCTGCTCAGCTCGGCAACTGCAGCCTGGGGCATATTGTTCTTCATTTGATTATTGAAGGAACTCTGCATCTTATAGGCAGCTTGAGTGACAGCATGGTCCTTGCCGTTGAAGGTGACGCAATTAGCTACTATCAGCTCGAAGTCGTTGATGAAGTCGGTGAGACGAGTGTACTGATTTTGCTTCAGTTTATGATCAATGGTACCAAGGTCCATGGGGTGTTTAACAATCTCGGGATAGGTGGGAATGTTAAGGGCGACGTGGTCGACTGGGAGTCTGAAGGCAGCAGAAGCATTGCTCTTTTTGAGATTGGAGATAATTTTTTTCATCTGGGCTAGCCGTGGCGGGGTAATGGAGTCATCGCCATCGGGTCGCAAGTTAGTGGGTGGAACTGGGCTGCCATTTGTGTGGGGCGAGGACGCCAGAGGAAGTTCGGGCACCTTGAACTCATGAGGTTGTGAGGTAGCGCCTGTCTTGAGATCATGAGGTTGTGAAGAATCGTCCGTCTTGGGTTTGTGAGGTTGTGAAGTATCGTCCGTCTTGAGTTCGCGAGGTTCTGAGAGATCATCCGTCTTGACTCTCTTGGTGGCAGGCTCCGTCTCGTCCTGGTCGTCTTCACGCTCACGAGACAGTTTGGGTTGAGAAGGCGCATCTGTCATTTCTTGGTTCTTAGAGACTGCTGGTGCGACAGGCGCAACAGGCGCAACAGGCGCGACAGGCACAACAGGCACAGGAGGCTCTGCAGACTCTGCAGGCTTCTCTTGAGAAGCAACGGCAGGTTCAGGGTCTGCAACAGCGTAGTGTAGAAGCGTCGCGGGTTCTACTTGTGGCGCTGCTGGGGTTGACTGTGTTGGGGGAGTGGCAAGACCAGTGTTGCTCTGCTTGACAGACTCGGCGATCAGAGTAGTGGCAGGAGCATCGGCAGATTCAGAGAGGATAGGCGCGTCAACGGCATTGTCCTCTTTGTGCTTCTCCGCCTCCACCTGAGCAACTTTGGCGGAAGTGAGGTCGTCCGAGTGAGGTGCAGTTCGAAGGTCAGAAATTGGTGCTTCCGGGATAGGCACAGTGTCGGCAGCTGAAGTGATTGTTGCTTCAGTAGATTCAATTGCCATCATATCAGGCTCAGCCTGGGTGGGTGGGGATGATGGGATACCAGAATCGTTGAATGAGGCTGGACTGGTTTCCAATCCAGGCTGACCTGAAAGAGGCTTTGACACAGACTCACCAGGTGTGGCAAGTGAGTCTTGCAGAATCCCATTGGTGGCTGGAGTGTTGTGATTGTGGAGGATGCCGTTGGGTGCAGCAGACTCACTTGTACCTGTCTGGTTTGCATCACTTGCAGGGAAGGGGGGGGTTTCAGTGTTGGAAATTGCGGCAACAAGACTTGAGGGGATATCAGTCCGGCCTGGTTGTTCAGATGTCTTGGCGAATTCAGTTAGGAGCCTGGAGTGTGTTAGATGAGGCGGAAGATGATAGACTGGGGGGGGAGAGTACGCACCCCTGGGGCTCGACTTGCATCTCGACATCCATGATGATGAAGAAGTAGAGAAGGGAAAGAAGGAGGGAAGCGTGAAGGAGGAGGGAGATTAAGAAGGTGGTTGAAAGATTTTTTAAGATACAGTGATCATCAAGTGGGGGCCAAACAGATGCCTAGTAGCGGCGGCGGCGGCAACGGCGACGGCGACGGCAGGCCTCCAACGGAGTGAAGGAGATGAAAGAAGGCTCCACCAGTTGGAGATTAGGTGAGGTGGGAGACAAGGCGACAGTGAAGCGGTGTCGCTGACACAATCAAGTGGCAACAAGAATAGGTCTATCGCAAACCTGAGGTGAGGTGGTCATGTGACAGGAAGGCGCTGGGCAGCGCCGCCAAGACCGGGAGGAGGCAGCAGCCAGGGCTCACCGGCGAACTCGAGCAGCTGCCTGGGCCTCAGGACGTTGACATTCACGCGATGAAAGGCGGCGCGCAAACGACTACGGCCACAGAAAATGCGGAAAGTCGATTAGGCGACAAGAAAACAGGCCAACACAGAGGTTGCCAATGTTTTGTGGTGCAACAGGCGCGGACGAATTGGGAGAGGGCTTGGCGTGTTGCAGACGCGACGTGAGGAGGGAGCGGTCGGGAAGGGGAATACGGAACTGGGGATCAGGATTTATGAGAGAGGGGTTGCGAAATCTTTAAGTAGCCTCGGCCTACCGGCGGTCCCTGGAAAATCCTTCAAAATCGCGCTAGACTGGGAGGCGCTAGCCTGGGTGGCCCACTCGCGCTGATGCTTCAGAATCAGGCTGAGGGCTGATTGGCCACATGGGATAAGACGCTGCGAGCGCCTAACCAGTTACGCTCTAGCCGCAACCCAACGGTGGCCCGAGCTCGCCACAGCCCTGCCCCCTTTCCACGCGTCAATTTCAACTCGGCTGCCCGTTCATCTCGTCCACCCATAAGGCGAGATGTGTGTCCGTTTTGCCGCCGTCAACGGTCACGAGACCGGGGCCGCATTAAGGCTGCTTGGACCACGAGGGTGGCGTTAGTTATAGGCCTTCTCGAACGAGTGTGTCGGTGCAGATTGATGCCCTGTCCAGTCGGTTTCGGATGATGTCACGTGTGGTTTCAGTATGACTCATAGACTGGTGCTTGACGGGCAGCACCTGATATGTTGACGACAGGTGCGACACAATCACCATCGTCGACGTCGTCGTCGTCCTAGCCGAGACGTCTGAACCATTGCGCCTCATATCATCCTCTGGCACATGAACGATGGTCGGTATTCTGATGAAAAGACCGTACACGGCTTAGCATCTGATGGATATGATATGGAAAGGTGGCCTGGTTTGCGATGCATTAACTGGCACAGAAGAGAGGGGGGGGTGGGAGAGGGAGAGGGAGAGGGAGAGGGAGAGAGGTGGAGAGGGAGAGGGAGAGGGGTGGAGAGGGAGAAGGAGAGGGAGAGGGAGAGGGGTGGAGAAGGAGAAGGGCAGAGAGGGAGAGAGTTGGAGAGCTGGAGGGAGAAGTGGACAAGACGACGGATCTCGGAGCGTTGTTTGGCTGCTTCTGCGCCAGTCAATTTCACCAGCATCCATCATTATGGGCTTAGCGGACCGAATGGGCCGAAATCCCAAGTCTAGCATGTTCTTGGAAATTGTAGAAGCATCTTGCATGTTGCCATGATTAGAATACCAGTCGGGAACCACCGTGATTGGTTCCTGGTTGTGTCAAAATCTCATCCAGACGTGATAGACATACCAGGACACAGACAGTGTGGACAGATGTGGGGCTCTCAAGGATGACATAGCATATTCGCTTCCTGGACAGCAGTCACGGAAGAGCAAAGCGATGCTGTGGCGGTAATACGCCATAAGAGTTTGTCGCAGAGGAAGGAGCGACACTGCAGTTGGGCTTGGCGGTAGCCCACCTTACCTACCTGCCCCTGCCGGTCCATAGCTGGTGGCTTCTCGATCGTCAATTAATCATTTCATGCATCGGATTTCTCTCATCTGCTCGTCCGTAGCTGGTAGCTTCTCGATCACCAATCAAGCATCAATCAATCACTTCATGCATCGGATTTCTCTCATCTGCTCGTTCC
This sequence comes from Chaetothyriales sp. CBS 132003, assembly GCA_003709865.1. Classification (NCBI taxonomy): domain Eukaryota; kingdom Fungi; phylum Ascomycota; class Eurotiomycetes; order Chaetothyriales; species Chaetothyriales sp. CBS 132003. Next base: position 354,576 of record QRBJ01000013.1, on the reverse strand, counting down.
TCTGCCGTCGGCCGTCGCAGAGCTGTTGTCAAGGGGAAAAATGATTCACTGAGTTAATTCCAAAATGGAAACGTTGTGACTCTTGGCATACACACACACTAACATGCAATTGGCATAGTGCACTACGCTTAACTCCGTTAAACTCCGGGGAAAAGTTTGGCACAAATCTGAGTATTCGAGCTGCAACTGACCTCGCCAGCGACTCGGCCACGCTCTTTCTTTGCACAATGTCGCTGCAGAGCCTGTAAGTCTGCCTTGGTTTTCGGTGAGTGTGCAATATGAGTCGGCAATCTGTAACCACGCTGTCTGCCAAGACTCCGTCCGTCGCCGCCGCCGCCGCCGCCGCTGTTCCGTCGACGGCGGCATCGACATCGACATTGTCCAAGTCGTCGATTCTGAAAGCATGCTTTGCACCCTCGCGGTTCCAGCTGCGGCTATTTGCATCCGTCATCCAGGGATTTGAGTCTCAGCAGCTGCGAATCCACGACACCAGCACGGGGAGACTGCGTTGCCAACACCACATCAAGCCGTCGACCTCGGTCACCTGCCTCGACTGGGGCCAGTCCAATGCGTCGAGAGCACAGGAAGGCCCAAGAAAGAAGAAGCCGACAACTGGCGAGGATGTCGTTGTTGGCTATGGAACCAGCGATGCAGAGATCGTCCTATTCTCTCCCGCAGCGGCCGCCGCAGTCGGCAGCCTCGTTGGCGGCCACGAGCGTGGCATCCGCGACTTCAAGTTTTCACCGCACCAGCGAGATGATGCGTGGAGTTTGGGCGGCGACGGCAAGCTAGTGCAGTGGAATGTGAAAACCCGAGAGGCAGTGCGGTCAATTCCGCTGCCTGAACCGGCCATCCACACACTCTCGCCACCCAATCAGGAGCATAGCACTGCCAACATCCTCTGTGCCTCCACCACGCCTTTGGTTCTCACCATCGGGGCTGGCGACGATGTGCAAGTCCAGAGTTTCGACTCAATGAGGAAGCCCGTTGGTGTACTGCTCCGATCGGACCACGACAGAAACTCTAACGGCGGCGACGAGCTCTTTCTCGCCGCCGACTATGGCAGACACATGCACGTTTACAGCATTCAACAGAAGAGCCTAGTCCGGACGCTTGTCGCTGGCGGCGAAGTGGCCGAGGCCGACCTCTACCACGGCGACTCGGGCGCGTGGACCGAGCAGTTGTTATCTGTCACGACCAAAGATGGCGCCGTTGAGCTGTTCATGCGGCCCTTTGTGCAGCCGGCCAGGCAGAACGGCGCGTTCGAGTCCAGCCGCAAGCATCTCACGCTGAAGGCAACAGCCCAAGTCCATCTTGTCAACTCGGATGCCAAGAAAACACGGGTGCCCGTTTTTGCCGCCTCTTTACAAGGGCCCGAGCTGCATGTCGTCTCGGTTGACAGTGGCGTTGAACTCACTTTCCAAAAAGTCCGCTGGCAAGATGAGGGCACGGGCGAACTCCTCTTTGACGGTGTCAAGGAAGTCGTTCGGACTAAGGCCGCTTCTAGCCTCAACAGCGCCACTACGAACGGTGCCAAGAACATGGCCAAGACGCACATTGACGAGTCCCAGACAGTCGTGGTCAACGGGGGAACGGAAGCTAGCGCACAGGTAGCAGCCATCGAGCTTGATGACAGCGACGAAGGCGACGACGGGAATGACAACGATGACTCTGATGAAGCACCCTCGGCCGACTCTGAGTCTGATGTTGACGACGAGGTGCAGGACGAGGTGCAGGACGAGGTGCAGGAGTTGGATGCCGACGAAGAAATGCAAGACGTAACTGCTGTCGTGACGGCCCAAGCAGCCGATAATGGTCATGATGGCCACCATGACGATGGCCATGATGACGAGCCCGAAGGCGAAGCAAACCAGGAGCCTTCTTTCGGCGACCTCCTCGCAGCTCGCAATCGTGGCACCATTGACATTGCATCGTACACAGCCAACGAGCCTCGCGCTCCCGCTGTCGACAATGGCCTCCTTTCCATGCCCGCAGGTCTATCCCTCGGCACAGTTCTCACACAAGCACTGCGCACCAACGACCGCGCCCTTCTTGAAGCCTGCTTGCACACTACCGACCATGCCATCATTGCAAACACGATCCAACGCCTTGAGTCCTCGCTTGCGGGAATCCTCGTCGGCAAGATAGCAGAGCGCATGGCCTCCCGGCCCGGCCGATATGGCGATCTGCAAGTCTGGGTGCAGCAGCTGTGCGTCGCTCACGGCACCGCCCTTTCCACCATGCCCGATGCCAAGGCCAAGCTCAAGACCCTGTTCAAGGTGCTCGACCAGCGCGCCAAGACTCTGCAGCCTTTGCTTATGCTGAAAGGCAAGCTGGATATGCTCGACGCTCAACTGCGCCTTCGAAGGCAGCTCGCTGCTGAACGCGCTAGCCGGCAGCAGGAGACCGGCGGCGTGGTGCTGGTCGAAGGAGAGCCGGACAATTGGTCGAGCGACGACGACATCGACGCCGATGGCAACGCAAAGAAGCGACAGCCAGGCCGCCAAGCCAAGTCATTGGCCGCGCTGGAGGACCTCGTCGGCGGAGACAGCGACGACGACGACGACGAAGGCATCCCCCTCGCCAATGGCATTAACCATCATCACTCTTCCGATGACGAAGATGAAGATTCCGACGCCGCCGCCAACGGCCCCACCGCGTCCACGAATCCCCGCCACGAAAGACTGGTTGATGACATTGCCGAAGAAGAAGAGGAAGAAGATGACGACGACTCGGGCTCCGACATTGACGATGAGGAAGACGACCAAGGCCAATCTCTGTCGGACGACGACGACGACGACGACGACGAAGAGGATTCTGAAATGGACAGCTTCATCGACGACGGCCCCATCGAGCACGACCGGGAAGCTGACGACCCGCTGCTCGATGATGCCGGCGACACTAGCGATGACGCGGAGGAAGTGGTCGAGGAGAAATCATCAAAGAAGCCGGCGAAGAAGAGATCGCGCCGTTGAATCAAACTGAAAATTGACACTGCCCCGCAAAAGTTGTGTCTTTTTGTACCCAAGTCAGTCCATGCACGTACGGCCTTTGATATGGAATGTTGAACGGAATATTCAACGGAATATTCAACGAGCTCTCTCTAGCTGGCTGGCTCTCAGTTTCCAAAGGTCGTGCGTGACACGGATTGAACAGGAGAATGAATTGGGTGGGTTTAGGGACAGTATAGACAATCTGTGTGCGTTTAGGGACAGAATGTCTGTGTTTAGGGGCAGGACGTCTGTGTTTAGGGGCAGGACGTCTGTGTTTAGGGACAGTACGTCTGTGTTTAGGGACAGTACGTCTGTGTTTAGGGACAGTACGTCTGTGTTTAGGGACAGTATGTTTGTGCGATAGAAATACAGTAGATACCCATAACCCCCCCCCGAGAGGATTAATGGTGAATACAGCATCTGACTTTAAACTTCTTTTGATACTGCCGTAATGATAGCTTGTGCCTGCTTCTGATGATACTACCATACTGATAGTTTATGCCTGTTCGACCCTATGGATAGTCACGCCCTCGTCGCCGAAGCCGATATTCTGGTGATGCTGATCATCACTGTCTCATCGAATCACATCCCCGATCCCACTCGCCACCTCCTCGACCACGATCGACTCATCACAGCCCTCGAGCACCTTACTCCCACCCAGCACTCCTTCTTTCCCCCCCAGTCCCCTCCCTCGGCCTTTACTCTTGCCCGCCCATACCTCGAAGAACTTGACCGTTTGATCGCAACAGGCAATGATCAGGCTGCCTTCGTCCTCGGTGCGCGACGCCCAAGGCTCACCTTCCACTCTAAGCCCTGATCGTCTTCTTGACAATACGTCGCCGTCTCTTCCGCGTTGCCCCGGATTGCCAACGTTGCGTACCTGAGAAGAGCGATCGGCAAGTGCTGGTCTGTGCCCAGGACGAATTGCTTGATCTCCCATCTCGTCGCCGTCAGCGCCTTGTCTTCGCCTCGCAGCCTCTCTGAGTCGCACGGCCTCCTAGACCGCGAATCCATCGCCGGCCTGTGTGCGTGATGAGAAGGCATCATTCGGGCCGCCGGGATACGGGATAGCCCAGAGGGCGCGTCCAACCTCACCATTGACCTTGCGCTCCCACGGGATGCTGACCACGCACTCGCAGCTCGGCCAGGCAAAGACTGCAACCCTGATTTCATGGTCGGGCTGGGCGTAGCCAAAGGTGGCCACGATCTCGCGGCGCGTAGTGCTCCATGTCAGACTGGTGACCTGGGCAAAGACATTGATCACGGCAAGGCTGCAGCCGGAATGTGCGTGATGGAAGTGGATCTGACGGTCATTGCTGCCGCCGCTAGTGGCAAGAAGACTAGGCTGCCATGGTGCAAATGCAATTGCTTTGACAGCGGCCGAGTGGTAGAAGGAAACAGAGTGCAGATTCATCTTGCCGGCAATGCCAGCACTAGCCAGGCCGTTCTGCAGCACCCGTCCATCGTACCCTTGGCAACTCAGATGACCTCCGAGCTCTCTTCTGCTACTTGACAGCGGCGGGGACAATGGAAAGCCAGCATACCGGTTTGCAGTCACATTGTGCGGGGGTCGCGGAGGCGAGAATGCAAGCCCGTGCCTGGATGCCGCTCTTGCCCGTAGCTCAAACAGATCAAGGTTTGGATGACTCCCTCGAATGTAGTCTCGAGTTGGCGACGGCGGCGGGGTAATCAGCCCGGGAGGTAGCCTACTCTGTTGCTGCTTTAGAGGTGCTGGCGCCGCCTGTGAACTTGGAACCGCCGGTTTTGGCGTCGGCCCGTCACCGTCACCGTCACCGTCACGCTGATGGTCCTGCTTGAGCACCCTTTCGGCTTTGAAGAGCAGTGCTATGTTGTCATTTCCGCCAGACACAAATGCGTCGCCCAGGGGAGACCAGGCCAAGCCGCATATGTTCTGGCTGTGGGCATCTAATTTCACCAGCAAGACCATGACGCCAGCCTCAAACTCGGGCCACTCCACCGAGTAGTAGTAAATTCGGCCACTGTCATCTCCAACGAGAAGGTCTTCCGAGCCAATGACGCCACGCGACCTGCATGACTGCCGATAGGCCAGAACAGGTCGCCAGGTTACGCAACAAGCTGGAAAAGGGTGAGGTGCTTCAAACCGCGGTCGCGGCTCGAATAGGCTCCAGAGCGACACACTGCCATTGTGTCGAGCGACGGCCAGGATAGACTTACGGCCCTCATCGGAGGAGAAGGCAAGCGAGGTGACGAAATTTGAGGCCGTCGATGACGGAAGCGGCGGATGTCGGACGCCGTATTCCTCAGTCCAAAGATAGACTTTGTGGGTCAGTGCAACGGCCAAAGTACGCGAAGTGAAGCTGTAAGCAAGGATCGAGCAGTAGAAGTCGTCCTTGAGGAGCGGTGCATCGAGCACACGAAATGCAACAGAGGGAATATTCTTGCCTGTGTCTTTTGGTCTCATGCTTCGAGCGACGAGGCCGGCGGCCGGCGCTGGCAATGGGTTAGTTAGCAGTTCTGGTGCGCGCGCGTTCCATTTTCTCGACAACAACGAACCTCCAATATGTTGTAGCCTGACCCAGGATCCATGCTGCCATCTGACAGCGGCAGAACCAACAACGGCTGCACGCTCGGCCGCCACTGCTCCGTCTTTCACATCCAGGACTCGAGCTGCCTGGTCGAGGTTCAAAGCAAGAGCCAGGCGCCTTTCCTGGGCCCTGAGCTTATCGTCTCTGCTCGGAGTATCGAGGAAAGTAGGGGTGTGCATGGTAGCGTTGGTGCCACTGGCGAGAGCGGAGTTGCCGCCTACGTCAACCGCCTGCAAGGGCCCGAAATAGGAGGCCATGCTTCCGCCCACCGTCCAGAAGCCAGACCAGGTCAACCGCCTCAGAGACTCGGCCCCAGGTCTGGGCTCCAGCGTGAGGGTACCAGCATCTACACCGTAGACGAAAGAGGGTGTGTGGTGAGGGGGCCGTAACTGAGCCGCATCAAGAGCTCTTTGACGCCTTGCAATGTGAGTCAACCGTGATTCGCAAGTTGTTGCGAAAGGATCAGCCATGTCGGGTCGAGCTCTTGCGTACAGCTCACGGCCTCTGAGAGAAGATGGGGCTTTGCTTGTGCGGTAGACAGTTCGCTTCTCCCCCAGTCCGCTTCTCCTGGGGATGTAGCGATCTGGCACCGTGAAGACGAGACCAAGACTAGCACTAAGGCATCGTCGCTTAGGAGACGGGCAAGGAAGCTTGGTAGGTTGTTGAGACGGGAAGGGAAGCTGGGCAGGTTGTTGAGACGGGAAGGGAAGCTGGGCAGGTTGTTGAGACGGGCAGGGAAGTTTGGCAGGTTGTTGGGACGGCCATGGAAGCTTGGTAGGTTGTTGAGCCAGGCGGTGCTCGTTGGCCATCTTGGACGCTGAAGCGAGCCATTGGAGGTTGCTGACTCTTGGTCTCTTCCGGATGGTCGGGCCTGAGGTCGCATTCGGCATCTGTGGGCCGAGCGGCAAAGCGATACCTCCATCTATAGAGGAGCACGGCCCAAAAGAGGCCGAGGATGATGACTGCGAAGCCGATGACGGCAAAATTCCAGTAGCTGAAGGGTCTGTTGTCGTCCTTGAATACGCCATACTCGGGCTGTCTGCCATGGAGGGCCCTGGACTGCTGCTGGAATGAGGGTGGGGCGGAGAGCTGGGGGAAGAAGGCGGTGGTAAGAGTGTTTCCAATGAGGGACCAGAGTGGCTGCCAGTGTGACCAGAGTGGCTGCCAGTGTGACCAGAGTGGCTGCCAGTGTGACCAGAGTGGCTGCCAGTGTGACCAAAGTGGCTGCCAGTGTGCATTGGCAATGTTCATGCTGGGGTAGTTTCACCAGCTGAGAAGCTCAAGGCACAAGGCTGGCGTCACGGCGACCGCAAGGTCACGACGGGGTATGATATGATGGGAGTGCGTAATGTTGTGTTTGATTAATCTAGAAATGCCTAGTACGGATGTCAGTAGCATCGCCTTGCACAAGTCAAATACCGTGGACCGAGCGGCGGCGATGGCGAGGTGCACTTCTTGGGCTTTACTGGCCTGTATTATATATAGGGTTGCTGCCTACCAAGCTGAGTCTTACCTTCCGTCGGCTTCTCCCACATCTTTGCATGCGTGAAGCAAGCGCAACGGGCATTGATCTGCATCGTTTCCAACGCAATCCATGAGGCAGGAGCATAGTAAGAGTGCATCGTGAGTGATGGCCAGTGTAAGATGGGTTGTGTGAAGGAAGAATAGCCGGGTACTAAATTGTGTTTGAAGCACGGCATCACACGCACAGCCGCCCAGACTGAGCGGAGTCAGGAGGCAAGGCAGAAAGAGCGCAACCAGATTCGCGCGTATCAAAGCTTGGTCGAGGAGGTCAATGCGAAGGTGCTGTGGAACAGTCTGGCTCTCGAGGAGAATGAGGGGTGGTACTAATATAATGGCAGGTTGAGAAGACCGAGTTCACGCCCGAGCTGCTCCAAAAGACGGCTGAGCTGCTTAAGCAGAACCCGGAATACTACACGGTTTGGAATCATCGTCGGCGCATTTATGTCAACGAGATTAACAGCCTCACGGCGCAAGTCGAGGCAGGAGAACTGAGCCAAGAGGGCAAAGCGGCACAGATTCTCGATTTTATCCAGCTCGACTTGGGCTTTCTGTTCCCCTTGCTGTTGAAATTCCCAAAATGCTACTGGATCTGGAACCATCGGCTATGGCTCCTGGAGCAGGCTACACGACTGGTGCCGGCGGAGAGGGCAATGGCGCTCTGGACGGAGGAACTGGGCCTCGTTGGCAAGATGCTGACACGAGACAGTCGCAACTTTCACGGCTGGGGCTACCGCCGGACGGTGATTGCCAGCCTGGAGCAGCTCAAGGGCGAGAGCATGGCTAAGAGCGAACTCGACTACACTACCAAGATGATCAAGGCCAACCTGTCGAATTTCTCGGCCTGGCACAATCGATCTCAGGTCATTTTGCGCACGCTGAACGAGCAGCAAGCGTCCGACCAGGAGAGGAGGCGCATGCTTGATGATGGTGAGGCCGATGATGCTCTTTAGAGCCGTCGTTAAGATCAAGTCACTGACACGAGGAGCAGAAGTGGAGCTGATTCACAAGGCGCTGTTTGATCCCTACGACCAGTCACTGTGGTTCTATCATCAGAATCTGATGTGCACATTCGACCCTCGCACGGCGCCAGCGACAATGGCTCCTAATCTGAGCAAGGACGAGCGGCAGGAGTATCTAGCCAAGGAGCAGGCCTTTGTCGAGGAGCTTCTTGAAGACGCTGACGACTGTAAATGGGTCTTCCAGGCACTGGTCGAGATTGCCCTGATGCAAAGTGAGGCTGGCGGGGGCAAGATTGACGAGGAGCAAAAGGGGAAGGTGCGGGCACACCTGGGCAAGCTCCAGGCACTCGATCCGTTGAGAAAGGGGCGCTGGACAGATATGGAGCAGAAGTTGGCCTCATCATAGCTGGAAGTTGGCCTCGTCATAGCTGAGCGGGTGCCTTACGTACTTTCCATCTGATTGAGGGTGCCGTTCCCCAGCCCACGGGCCCGGGAAAGCGCCCAGACTGGCAACTTGGTGCTTACTCGAGCCTTTTCTTAGTACATCATGGGAGGAAATGGCAGGGGCCGAGGCGAAAGCAGGCTCCCGGCCTGCTATTGGCCCTCGGGCCCAGGAGTGGGCGCGCACAGGCCCACCTGGACACGATCGCGACTGCATGCCTCCATAGGCTTGGGCAGGGGCGGAAAAGCATGGTGTCAATTGAGACATCGGAGTTTGAGCATTGTCCATTATTCGGGGCCGATGATAATAACACACAGATCAATCGAGATCTCTCATTCACTCACTCACTGACCGTTGCATTGCGTTGCATTCACTCATTGGGTCGTTCGCCTCGTTGGCCCTTGCCTGCCCTTGCCTGCCCTTGCCTGCCCTTCCTTCTCCTGTGTGCAACTACGCCAGCCGCAGTTTCCTTGATTCAGCGCTGCTGGGGTGGTCACGAGCCACCGCTCCTGCCGCCGCTGCCCCTGCCGCCGCTCCTGCCTCCGCTCCCAACTCTGCTCCTGCCTCTGCTCCTCCTCCTCCTGCTGCTGCTGCCGCTCCCCGACACTCGCACCACCTGTCCGCAGCGGCCTCAATGGCCAGATAGCTGTCCACTCTGCTTGCCCGAGCAGCCTTCCGTCAAGCCAGGTGCTTTGATAACGGCGTTGAGGGCCGACTGTGCCGCTTGGGCCACACAATGGAGGCTTCTCAGCCGAACGCAGACGACCACGAAGACGTAATGATGCCTTCACCCCGATGGCCTGCCAGGAAGGAGCCACCTGCTGACAGCGAGTAGACGTTCCAAGATGCCGGTTCGAGCCCCGTGTCACCGGCCCTGCCTGCACAGTCTGACCCGCCGGGCGAAGAGAGCCGGGGGACGGCCGAAGAGCCACTGAAGGGGGACGAGGCACGCGAGACGGTAACAGCAACAACCAACGGAGCAGACGCCGGTGGCCAGGCAGAGGAGCATGCAAGTAGGGCTAGACCAGTGCCCTCGCCACCGATGGCCTCGGAAGATCCGCCACGAACGAGCGTCAAGGCCATGGCTGCGTCTTTTGAAAACAACGACACTTCGGCGAGCGCCGGGGCAGCCAAGTCTGTGCCCAAACCGTCTCGATTCCACGGCTTTGCCGCCTCTCTACCCGCGGTGCCGTGGCCAGCACCGCCTGCACGATCAAAATCCAACGATAGAGCGACCTCTCCACAGCCTCCTGCGGCTGCCATCGGCCGCAAAACAGGCGCTCCTTTTGGCTGGTTCAGCCGGTCTTCGGCCTCTGCCAAGGACGTCAAGTCTCCGCCGCTGCATCCCGATGCAAGACGGAATACGGCAGCCTCGATCTCGACCGTGGGAAGCAATCCAGAACTGATGGCCAAGATGCTGGAAGACGGCGACGGCAGGGCCCCCGCCAGGCAGTCGCTCAAAGAACAGTTCAAAGTGCTGAGGATGCGCGAGGAAGCCGGCATACACCACATCGACGATCCTGAGGCCAAAGAAGGCGGTGCCGTCGCCGGTCTCATCGGACGGTCCACCAGCGTCGGCGTCAGCGTGGCCTCCCCGCAAAGCGTCGAGGGCGACGACAAGCAGCTGCCCGGCCCGGCCCCGGCCACAGCCTCGGCGGCGTCTCAGTCGCCAGTGGCCGACAAGGCCGTGCCCGTGAACCCCAACTTGGCCCCGGGCACAGTGTCTGGAATCAGCACGTCTGCTACTGCTGCTGCAGTGCCGATTGATTGGGACTTCTGGCAGACCATTGTGAATGAAGGACCCCAGGCTGTCTCACGCACAAGCCCCGAGGAGCTGGCGGCGGCAATCAGCAGCGGCATTCCACAAACAATCCGCGGCGTGATTTGGCAAGTCCTGGCTGGCAGCAAGAACGAGGACCTAGAAGCCGTGTACCGCGAACTTGCTCCCCGGTCACCGCAAGAGACTGTGCCAGAGCTCGCGGTCCTTGGCCAGCAGCAGCAGCAACAGCAGCGGCAGCAGCACAGCTCCCAGAATGATGCGTCGGCAAAAGACAAGGCCACGGACAGCTCGACAAGATCGTCTGCCAAATCCAATCCTTCGTCCCGCGCCACAAGTCCCAATGCAGGCAGCGGCTCGCTGTCTCCATTGCACGACCCTGCAGACGGTGGTGGTGCGACGGCGGCGGCGGCCAAGATCGAGGCTGAACTCGCGGCCGAACGCGTGAGAAAGGCCAAGGAGGACCCGGCCGCGATCGCCAAGCTCGAGAAGATGATCCGGAGGGACATGGGCTCACGCACGAGCTACTCCAAGTACACGGCGGCAGCCGGCCTCCAAGAGCCCCTATTCAATGTCTGCAAAGCGTACGCGCTCTTTGACGAAGCCGTCGGATATCCCCAAGGCATGAACTTCATCATCATGCCCCTCTTGTTCACCATGTCTGAAGAAGAGGCCTTTTGCCTCTTGGTCAGGTTAATGAACAAGTACCAAGTCCGAGAGCTGTTCGTCAACGACATGCCCGGCCTCCACCTTCATCTCTACCAGTTTGAAAGGCTGCTCGAAGATCTCCAGCCCGCGCTTTACTGTCATCTGAACCGCCGCGGAGTCACGCCAAGGCTCTACGCCACGCAGTGGTTCCTGACCCTGTTTGCCTACCGCTTTCCCCTCCAGCTTGTGATGCGCGTCTACGACATGGTCTTGTCTGAAGGCCTCGAAGGCGCCATCCTGAAGTTCGGCATGGCGGTTATTCAGCGCAATGTCCAGACATTGCTTGCCATGAACGACATGCAAGCTCTGACCAACTTCCTGAAGGAAAAGCTCTTTGATGTGTACATCGATGCCACCCCCTCGTCAAAGTCAATCCTTGAGTCGGGCTTCTTTGGCAACTCGGGCGGCACCGACAACGAGGTCTATCGCGCCGATCTCCTGGTCCAAGATGCGTCCAGCGTCAGACTGACACCAGAGATGCTCGCTCGCTACCGTGACGAGTGGGAGGAGAAGACCAAACTCGAAGCGGCCCGAGAGACTGAACTGGAGAACCTGCGCACCGACACTGCCACCAAGGCTTCGCAGATCCGCTCTCTCGAGCAACGCGCCGAAAAGTCGGATGCCGAGCACGTCGAGCTCGCCAACGAGCTGGTCAAGCTCAAAGTAAGGAACCAAGAGCTGGCCGATCACAACGAAAGCCTGATTGGCCAAGTCGAGGAGCTCCGCAAAGTGGCCGACAGCGAAGCCAAGAACGTGGAGGAAAAGCTGAGGGCTGGTATGGAGCAAGTCATGCAGCGCAATGTTGAGGTCCAGAATGAGAACCGGCATATGGAGGAGCAGATGGCCGAGATGGAGAAGGAGCTGGTGGCCATGAAGATGAAATATGCCGAGGTGAGTTGCCGCATTTGCCGCATCGAGAACCAAAAGTGTAGTGCTGACCATCGCGTACAGTTGAATACCGACCATGAAAGTCTGAAGCAGAAATGGAGCGATCTACGCAAGGCTCTTGAGTAGGAACCAGAGCCTGGCCTGTATTGATGATGGTGGATGGATGTGCCGGCCGACCAGCTGTTGTCGTCGTCGCCGCATTGCAAAGGACCAGTTCAATTCCGTGTACCGCTTGCACCTGCCTATTTTGATACCCCGAAGATCAATCAACCTACCGACCGATCAACTTGGCTATTCGGCCTCTTATGTCTTTTTCTTGCGTGATCAACATCTTGCCTACATGAGACATCAAGTTGGGCAGTAGCACGATGCTTCTAAATAGTTGATTGTTCATCAGCAATCGTCCGAAAGATTGTTTGTTCTACGACCTGATCAGCACAGCCCGTATTGATTGGTCAACTCAATATGAGCGAGCAGAAAGAGAGGTGAGGGTGAGGAAAAGGATAAGAGATAGAATGAAGAAGGTGGCGCGGGTGAGAGCAAAAGGAGAGCATTGCCTGTGGCTCTGCCGATGGTGGTGGTGGTGGTGGTGGTGGGAGGATTGTGATAACTCTGCCTGGACTGAATGGCTAACTGATCACTGGAAATGATCAGGCCCATGCAGATCGATGAACAAAACGTCGTGGTGAAGAGTACAGAGAGGATGCGCTTGCTGCATCATGCAGGTGGTGTGTGTCAGTAGAAAGTGAAACGCTGACCTTTCTCGCTCTTCCCTACTGATACATCCACACATCTATATGGAGTTTTGTGCGTGAACCCCATGCATGGGCCCTTGCCAGCATGTCGTCGGTCCGCGCTTTCATACAATACAAAGAAGAAGTCATCATGTCTTTCGTTCGCTTTGGCCCTTGCCTGGCCACCCCAAAATGCTGCCATTCTACCGCGCATCTTCAATGTACTCAGCGCTGGGCTTCTCGTATTTGGCCGCAAAGTACTTGTGGCTGTTGCGGGACAGCCAGACGCAGAACTTGGAGATCTCCTCCTTGAGACGCGCCACCGACTGCGCGTCCATGTTTGTTTGTGCGATCAGTTCTGGCATGTTGACTGTTTGCAAGCCTGGTTAGTGCGGCACTTTCAACAGGCGGGGATGGGGCACTATCAATAGGCGGAGCGCATGGGGCACTTTCAACAGGCGGGAATGGGGCACTTTCAACAGGCGGGAATGGGGCACGATCAACAGGCGAAAAGGGGGGAGGGATAATGGCGGTAGTTACCGAGCATCCGCGTCAAGTGCTCTGCGCCGTAGCAGTCACCAGGACCGCGGTTCTCCCAGTCAGGATGGGCACCTGACTCCCACAGCTTGCGCACCTGTACACATGAGTCAGCTCTTTGCCAGATACGACCATTCGCTGGCAAAATCTTGACATACCTCGGCTAGCTGACCGCGCTCAAAGCGATACAGAAGAATCTTGCCAATGCTCTTGTCAAAGTACACCTTTAGGCCCGCGCAGAATTCCTCCAGAATGTCGGCGTCCCCGGTGCCCAGTCTACGGTTGAGCTTCTCCTCCTCGAAGTAGCTGTCGATGATGAAGTTTGCCGGCGCACGGCTTGGGAGAGGCACCAGCAGCAACGACTTGGTCACGTTTTCCCAGTCGTCAACCAGGAGGTTCTTCAGGTGGTCGGGAATCGTGATGCGGATCGAAGGGCGGGAAACAAAGTTCTCTTCCTGTGAGAGAGCTTGGTAAGTAAAAGGGCCAACAATACACGCGGGCACACGAGAGAGTCCAGATTGTGCAGGGGAAGAAGCAGCATCAGCGGTCGAGGGGATGGCGCGTCCGGGATTTCCATTTCCTGCCCGGAAGCTGCATCGCAAGCCAGCCGATTCACACTGGCCACAGACTGGCGAACGCCCATCGCATGAGAACCCCGCTCGGACACACTGCCTGCAGGCCATGTCGCCGGTCGGGCGGTCGACTTCGACATTTTGCGCATCTCCAGCCGGAGCAGAGACAGGAGCAAGAGGCTTGGCGCGGCACCCGCCTCGTCCTAATGTTGCCTTGGGCCTTGGCTTCATCCAAGAGAGACTCTCGCCAGCAGCAATGGCGTCGCGCTCAGCCTTGCGCAGGAACCTTCCCCCTGACCCTCGCATCGGGGCCTCGAGCAACTTGCCGTCGCTCGAGCGCTTGGGCGTTAGTCCCGACGCATTCTTCCCCTTCGTAGAGGTCGAGGCCGAGGACGATGTGGCAGCAGCAGCTTGCGTAACCGGGACGACAACTGCCTCAGCAGGGGCGGGCAGGGAGCGACGGCGCGGCAATTTCTTCCGCACGTCGTCTTGCTGACCATTGATGACTTCCTCAGGCATCTTGGCCAAGATCTCAGGCTTGATCTGGCCCATGAGGCTCGCGGGGATCTTGTTGAGGGCCGCCGGCCCCCAGGACGAAAGAGTCCAGCCATCATCCCGATTCAGTTGCTGGACAAGTCTTTTCGGATGCTTCAGCGCGTCGAACGGGCCCCCGGATCCAGGAGGGTCGAGCTCCAAAGGGTCCTCGTCCACGCCGGCAATGGACGGCGCCTCGCTCAGGGGGTCGAGATCCTCGTAGAAAAGGTGCTTGGCAAAGTTGCCCGGCTCCTCGGCCTTGGCCTTTAGGTACGCGGGATGAGCCTTTAGAGGAAGGTCAAGCTTGCCTTGTTCATAGAGCTCTTGCTCGATTCTCTCTCTCTCAATCAGGGTCGTGCCGCTGAGGAGGGGAGCGAAGCCAATGAAGCCAGCACGAAATGTGCCATTGCTGATGTACTCAGGCTCAGGCTCAGGCGGCCTGTAGGCCAGAAGCTCTTCGAGCGTGAGCTCTGAGACTGGTTTGTCGGCAACGCGGCGTGTGACGCGAGACCTGGAAGATGCACGGGTTCGGGCAGGGGCCTTTGGGGGGCCGGCAGATTGACGCTTCGGCACCATTGTGGACCAGAAAACTGTGGTTCGGGCTCGTATTCGCTACCAGAGGTGAAGAAGCGAAGGATCACAATGCTGAGTTGATTGCTGTTTTGATTGCTGTTTACCAGGGGGGCAGGGGGGTCCCAAGGAAGTAGTCCAGACTCGGCCAAGATATCGCCGGCACAAGGTTGAGTCACGCGGGAGCAAAGGGTAGAAAGAAATCCAGGCAGGGCACGGCTTCAGCAGTACTGACCTTCTCAATGTCGTTGTCGCGGCCTCGTTTCGTCCCTCTGGCGCCAGCAGGAACTGAGGAGTGTCTTTCCTCAGAGCCGCGCCCACTGCCAAAGTCGGAGCCTTGTTTACGGCTTCGAGACTGGACGGGCTTGACAGCCGACTTTGGTTGAGATTGCTGGATCAACTCGCGCTTGAGGTTTGCCGCCAGTTCCTTGTTGTCTTCGGTGAACTTGCGAAGGCGATCTTGCAGCACCCAGTCATCCCAGCTGGTTGGGTTGAGAGTTAGCGGTGTAGGCGAGGAAAAGGACTGACAAGCAAGAAGAAGTGCGTGCTTGAAAAAGAGAAAAAAGGAGGAGGGGCCTAGGGGGGAGTTGCCTGAAGTGTTGCGGCGCAACGACAGTGGCTGTGGCAGAAACAGGGATTGAATAGTGACAAGACCAGTATCTTCACTTGTTCACACTTGGGCACTGCCCTCCTCTTCTTCTCTTCCCTCCTCCGGTATCACCAGCAACAGCGACTTCAAAAGCGGGAATTATCAACTCACGTGTTCTTCCAGCCTTTATAATGCACTCTGTATTCGAATGGACTTGTCTTGTCCTTGGGGTCTTGCTTGCGGACTTCAAGTACTTTGGCCTCATAAAGGAGCTCTCCATGGAAGCAAAGAGCCCTTTCGTCCTTTGCGTACATGGGTTTGCTGTCGCTTGGCGTAGGTGCCATTGTCGGTGCTTTTTGTCGGGTGATTGGGCAAATCTGTCTGTCTAACAGACAATAGAATTCAAAAGGAGGAAGTTTGAACAAAACTTTTCAACAGGGACAGCACTGACAATCGCAGCGAGTCGCACAGTGATGGAAGTTTGGTGTAAAAGGTTGATCGATGCCAGGCCTCGTCGTGTGCGAGAAGGCAACGACAAGGCGGATCGAATCGACGATGCTGATTGGCGGAAGAGCACGCGTCAACCTTGGTGACTTGGAAATCTCCCATGCTGATCGCGTCAGTAAAAAGGATCGAGGATGCTCAATAACCTATCAATTGGCAAGAAAGCGGCAGGTAAAAAGAATAGAACTTGTAAGTCAGAGCATTTCCATTGACTCGAGCCGGGAACTGTCATAGACGGGAAGCAACGTGGTACGGAGAAGCACCGACAGCGAGCCACAGCCATCCCACGGCATTCCAATCAACACGGGCTGAAGTTCACTACTCTTCATTCTACACACACTCGCTGCATCACCATTGTCGGAAAGTAAAGAAAGCCTGGGTGTCGGAAACATGGCCCAGCGCCACACCGAGGAATCGCTGCTGACCGGCTATCTGCTGCCTCCCTCTTCCCTACCCACCATCATCCCCTTCTCAACCTTTGTCAATTATCACAAACCTGGAGCCAGCAATAGCAACTCATCAGCCTCAGCCAGTATCAACCCGGCAACAGCACAAGCGTTGAAGAAATTCTACCGTGACTTGCAGTTTCAACGGCAGATCGATGTCGACACCGTGAGACTGAACATTGAGCGCGAGTGCAGGAGGGGAAGGGTGTTGAAGGCGAAACTGAGGAGGAAAGTGAGGGCTGAGCTACGTGATGGTGGACAAGGCGTGGAGAGTGCGAATGGGAGGAAGCGGAAGCACGCGATGTTAGAGGATGACGATGATGATGATGATGACGACAACGACAACGACAACGAGGATAATGAGGATGGGGATGCAGCAGACGATGTCGAGCCTTACGCTGCCCTCACCGATCCCCGCGAGAGGGCGCTCGACGCCACATTCTTCGGTCCCAACGGCGCCGTGCTTCCCGCTCGGTCACGGCGTTATCACACCACGGCGTCTCTTCTCGCAGCGATGGAATCATCCATCCACGATCTCGAACGCGAGATTGCTGATTTAGATCAGCAGAGTGACAAAATCTTGGGCGAGATGCATGAGACCGTCGGCGAGTTGAGCGATTTACGCTATGGGAAGTCTGGGTCTGGCAAGACCGGTGGTGAGGGTGAGGGTGGGGGTGGGGGTGGTGGGGATGGTGGGGCCGAGAGCGGAGAATACAGGGGTGTGGAAGCAGAAGTGGTTGACGCTTTGAAAGAGTTTACGAATGTTGTCAAGCAGACGGCGAAGGAGGCAAAGTCTGTTCTATGAGGCTGGCTTGTTGGGACAAATAAAGCTATGTGCAATTTCTCTTGCGTTTCTGACGTTGCAAAATCATCGCCTCATCCACACACGTCCCCAACGACCTTCCATGCATTCTCTGGCTAAGACTGCACTTCACTTGTGCGCCTCAAGTACCTTGGCCACCTCGTCGGCGCTGCCCATGAAGATGCCACTCCTGTCATGGATACCGGTTGGGACGACCTCTAGCATCCTCTCCATCTTGCTGTTGATGGCTTTGCCGCCCGCATTCTCCATCACCAGCGCCATCGGCGCGCACTCGTACAATATCCGCAGCTTGCCCTTAGGGCTCTTCTTGTCAGCCGGGTAGGCAAAGATGCCGCCGTACAGAAGGGTACGATAAGCGTCGGCGACCATAGAGCCAATGTAACGTGATGAATAGGGTTTGAATTTGGCCTCGTCAGTGCCTGGAGCGGGTGTTTTGAGCGAATTGACCCAGTTGATCGTCTTTTGGTCCCAGTAAAGCGAGTTGCCCTCGTTGACTGAGTAGATTGCCCGTTTCTTTGGGATCTGCATGTTGGGGTGAGTAAGGATGAATTCACCCAGCGCGTTGTCCTGGTCTAAGTCAGCTGGGCACAAATCGACAGGCAAGATGATTTGATCATCTCTCTTACCAGTGTAAAGCCGTTGACTGTGCCGCCCTTGACGGTGAAGACCAACTGAGCCGAAGCTCCGTACATGGTGAATCTATAGCCGCTTGTCAGTGCTTCCAGCATATCCACACCACCACCCGTTTTCACTCACCCAGCGGCCTCCAGCTCCGTGCCCGGCCTAAGCAAATCTTCGGCTGTTGGCCGTCGTCCCGCCGCAATTGCTTCCTCGGGCAATTTCATGATCGCGAAGATGGTGCCCACACTGACTCCAGCATCCAGGTTACTCGACCCGTCAATGGGGTCACACGCAACCACGTATCTCGCATTGGGGTGCTCATCGAAGTAAATGATATTCTCTTCCTCTTCCGAGACTAGCGCCCTACACTTGCCGGAGCCTCGCATGGCCGCAATGAAAAGGTCATTAGAGATAACATCCAGCTTTTTCTGGTCATCCCCAGTCGTGTTAGAGGAGCCAGCAAGGCCGGTGAGGTTGATCAGCGTTGCTCTGCGGATGTAGTAGGCAATTGACTTGAACGAGAACTGGAGCGTCTGGCAGAGCAGGCTAAGCATGGTTAGTCGCCGTACTGGCACCCTTACCGCGTTCAACTCACGTGAAGTCACCGGTTGCTTTCTTATGTTTGATCTGCTGTTCGGTGATGAATCTCGTCAACGTGATAATGTCTGTCTGGATCTTCTCGGGGCCCGTACCCGTCTGGTACACGCCATTTTGATCATTGGCAGCCATTTTGAATGCACGTCAAGGTGTGTTGTCGAGTATCTGAGCCTGAGCCGGAGTCTGCGTCGATGTGAGATCAGGGAAAATGTCAACAAGGAGCCGGGAGAGGAGCCTGGAGGGCCTCGGCACAAAGGACGAGGATGAAGAGGGGCAGAGAAGGTCCACTCTACCCGTAGCTGCAATGGATGATCAGCGTGGACGAGACAGCAACAGAGAAGGGAGCCTGAGATGATGGGAAGGCAGCGAGGTCGGCGAATATATTGTCTTATATGATCCAGTCTCTTCCTAGCCCTTCTCAGCTCAAGCCTCAAGCGGCCACCCTTAGTTCCGCTTTCTTCGGAGCTCCGAGCGGCATTCTGAGCGTTAATATCACAGAGTGACGCCAAAACACGAGGAGGAGCAGAGTTGGCCTCCCCGCACCGCGACACTCCCGACCCTTTCCGACCCCCTCCACATTTCTTGGCGGGACATCACCCGAAAGATCCTTGCCGTCACTTGCTAATTATTTTCCTATCTTCCCCGACATTGCCATGTTAAAGTTGAGGGCCAATGAGAATAGACGAGTTGATTTTCTTAAAATGTAAGCAACTGTCATTAACTTGGAGTTGATCACGTGCTCGGCTGGTGCATTACTTGTGATTTTTCGACTTCGGACTAACCATTTCCCGACTCCGGCAAACCTGCCAACTCTAACTTAGTATTAGTAGCAACGGAGCTTGAGATGATTTCAAGGTTGAAATTGCTTTCTCTTGTCAAGTACGGTCTCTCGCTGTACTGTACTGTACTGTACTATCCATCGGACACGAGCCATAGCTGCACTGTACTCTTAATTATGACAGATCAACAGGAGGATATTTGCGGATTAGGGAGCCTGCCACTTGGGGCATGGTCGTTGGTTAAAAAACCGCGGCCTTCGCAGCGAACCGTAATGTGTAGCTGCAATCTTGCTTCTGCCCCTCATTCACTGTTTTTTCAAGCGTGAATTCTTAAACATTGCTACAAGAATATCCTGTTGTTGAGATATGCGATGCAATGAACGTACGAATAGTAAGAGGATTGCACTATCTAATACTATTCAGTTATCGCGTGACCAGGATAGTGACAATTCCTTTGGCCATCATACTAATTAGTCATGTTACACACGCCAGATTCCAACACTTCTGATGTTGACCCAGCCAAATTCGGCTGCTTCTTGTGTTCTACAGCATGTACCGGAACTCCGGGTTCCTGTGACCCAAATTCAACTTCTCCTCCTCGCTAACCACCCCTGTAAGGCGATAATCTCGCTTCCCGGCATCCCGTGCCTTGTTCTCATATGAACAATGAGCGATGCCGAATAGAGCCAGCACGAAACACACCAACATGAGTCCGAAGAAAATAGAGTGGCCTGTATGGAACAGAGGAGAGCCTGATGGCAGATACGTCCACCTAAACCATGAGAGTTAGCTTTCTGCTGTGATGCCCTCACACACAGGATAATATTCCACACATACGTGGAGAGCACACCACCAAGACTCCCAATAGCGACGACGTATCCACCGGCCACTGCCGCAGCGGCCGGATTGCCGGCATCTATTCTATGTCAGTCTCGTTGCCATACCCACTCATGGTACCCCAATGCTCACTGTTGATTGCCCAACTTATCATTCCAGCACTAGCGGCAAAACAGCCAATGGCATTCAGGAAGACAGCAGCATATTTTCCTTCTGCATTCGTCGTCCAGCGAAGGATCGCGAAACCAATGATTGGAAGTGGCATGATTCCGACAATAAAGATACCTCTTTTCTGGACTCGGTCACTAGCATATCCCAACGCGATAGTGATCACACAGGCAACAAGATATGGCGGAACCGACTTAAGCTGGGCCTCGGTCGAGGTCCACCCAAATGCCTTCAGAATGGTAGGCACAAAGGCTCCGAAGCCCTGTACTGCCGCATTTGTGCAGAAGAAACACCAGGCGCAGACATTTGTGTGGACATTGAAGATTGCCAGTTTGACATGTTGCCAAGTGACACGCATTTTGGGAGACTGCTCACTGTCAGTCGCGAGCCTATGTGTACAGGCCTTCAGAGGTACTTACAGCGGCGATCTCGCGTCGCATGCGTTCTGCAGCGATATATCGTTGTCGAGGCGTCAAGAACAAAGCGGTCCCCGGGCTCTGTGGCAGGAACCACGGAGCAGAGACTGCAATGAGCATAGTCATGAGTCCTTCGAAGAAGAAAATGTTGCGCCAGGTGTGGATTGGAGTACCGCTTACTCCCCATCGTCGAATTTCCGACAATCCAGCAGCCAGGAGGCCTCCAAATGAGCTAGCCAATGAACTTGAGGCGATGAAGAAACTCATACGAAGAAACAGTTCTCCCTTCTTGTAGAAGCAGCTGAGGACGAACGCCACTGCCGGCATGGTGCCGCCCTCGAAAATGCCAAGGAAGGCCCGGGCGGTGGCGAGCCCGGCATAATTCTGAACAAAGGCTGTACACAGGGAGACCAAGCCGAAGGAGAACACCAATCCAGGAACTGAGACAGGTGAGCCTATGCTTTGCAGGCAAACCCAATTGTCAGGGGCCTGCTTACTATACCACTTAGGGCCGATATATTTCAAAATGACGTTGCTCGGGACCTCGACGCTGTCAAGGTCAGCTGCTGGGCGAGGAGGAGACCAATCAATGCCGGATCAGAGAGACTTACGCGAGATAGAAACAGAAAAAGATGGTAAGCACGATGTTGTATTCATACCCGACCAGGCTCAGATCTGTTGCCATGCCCTCGATTTTGGCATTTCTTGCAAGCAACCACCATCGTCAACAACTCTTCATTTCGTACAGCTCGATATCAATGCGACTTACCCAATGGCGGACCTAGGTATATTCGGTTAGATCACCATTTTCTTCTTCTTCTCTCAAGGTCAAAGCTACAAGACCACTCACCGATCAATGGCACAGCAGAGGTATAAAAGTGTTAGCAGGGGCGTCACCACCAAGTCAAACTTCCTGCGCACAGCCGCCTCTTCCTGCTCTGTCCAGTCCGCTTCGCCCTCTTCCAAAGAGGCCGGCGGGCTTCTGCTCAGTGTTCCTTCCTTGAACGACCCTGTTGGTTCGTGTAAGACCTTCTCCGGCAGCTTGAGGTGTGACATTCTGAATGTTTTGGAGTCGCTTGTATGCTTAACAGTTGATCTGCTTCTGTGAAATAAACACTGCAATACTCAATAGCAAGTATATCTATGGCGGGTTATAAATATTGCCGAGGTCCCTGATATATACTTAGGATTGTCCTCTCTCACTACCATGCATTTGAGCAGATCACACAATACAGTTCAAGAGTTGGCCCCAGGGTAGGCCAGCAAGTAGGGATACTCTCCCGATCTCGTTGACATACATCCCATAGGATTCAGTGATCGGCATCATCACCCGATCTGCGGTGATAACCAGAATGTAGAGTAGCTGGCCGGGGGTACTCCACAGTGGGTCAGGAGTCTTGACCCGACTTCCTTGGCTGATAAGGAGAACTCCACTAACTAAACGCAAGCCCTTAACTTCTAGTGCCACGCGAAGAACGTCAAATCAGACCCTCTATGCCACAGGGCTCACCAGAAAATCTTGACCATATCTCAGGATACTCATGTAGTTATGTCAGGAATGACACGCATATATATATATATATATTGGAGCCTGAATCTTGGCCCGAGAGCGGCAAGATTCCCTGCCAAAGATGACGCGTGGGGAGTAGATAATCTCAGATTCCCTATGTCTACGACTATACAAGACTTAACGCTTGAGGAGTCCCTTCTCGTATGGGTCTCGCACCCTTCTCTTGTATCTCGAGCCCGTCAGAGGGTTCCTCCCTTCTTGCGGAGGTCCGCTGTCCCAATGGGGTGGGTTCCACTCCGCGGACCTCGTGGTCTTGGCCTCAGTAGGTGTTATTCATGACATTCCTTTTTGGAGTTATAGGACTCTCCAGCCTACTGGCATCCAAGGCCTAACAAGTTACTCCTCCAGGTTTTTGAAATAGCTATTTTCAGGCATGGACCCATGCAAAGATGCATTTTTTGATGAAAGGGAAGAACAGATGGAAGCATGTAGCAACTAGACTGACTATCTGTTTTCTACACCCAGGTTCTCCTCGGCCATAAGGGCCGTCTCAATCCAGTGGCGGTCCATATCAATGCCAATCGAATCTAGAACATCCGACCAAAGTCCTACATCGTCATCCATGT
Organism: Chaetothyriales sp. CBS 132003; assembly: GCA_003709865.1. Taxonomy (NCBI): domain Eukaryota; kingdom Fungi; phylum Ascomycota; class Eurotiomycetes; order Chaetothyriales; species Chaetothyriales sp. CBS 132003. The sequence goes on along the minus strand of QRBJ01000013.1, from coordinate 331,855 downwards.
CCACCGTAGCCTGAGCAGAGATAGTTGGGTCATCCGGCAGGGGTGTAGGCATCACGTTAATCTGGTCGAAGCTTTCCAAACTCGGCTGGCAAATGACTTGTCCTTGCCGTTGCTCAGCTATCAGACCATTCGCCACTGGAACCATAACTGGAGTCCTGGATTTGATAGTATCTCTGATCTTTGTCAGGAGAGAGTGACATGCACGTATGTATTGATTGCCCCTCTCTGCCATGCCTTGCAATACTTGCAACGATGTGTCCATCGCAGATGCGTCCATCTCATTATAGGGAAACGCAATATTCACCATAACTAGTAGTAAGGCCGCCGAAAAGGCCTGCTCTCCATCGATGAAGCCATACGTTGCTAGGCAAATGTAATGAGCAAAAGCTCGCTTAGTACCCCTGACAAGACGAGGAAAACTTACCAACAAGATTGAATCGGGTAGAGGCTTTCAGAATTGAAGTACTTGATCTCGCTGCTGCTATAGCAGCACGGATCATACTTACCATATCTGCTGGCAGGCCATCCTCCCATCTCGACGCAGCGGCAGCAGGTCTTTGGGCGTTGGCTGCCATCTGCCTCTGAACGGCATAAAGCAACAAGGGTCGGACGGTCAAGTTGATACACTGGTAATAATAGAGATGCAGAGAGACATCTTCGCGACTGACCTCTTTCTCCAGGTCAGAGGATTTCAATTTCAACTCTGCTGGCATTTGGCGGAACCACTCGGACAGGTTGTTCATAATAGCTTGGATCGATGCAGCCAGATTTGTCCCAGACCGCTGTTTTCTCCTGTAGACCTCCTCACCTATCCTACCCAGTATCCGGGAGAGCTGAGTGTAGCACCTCAAGATATCCGCCATCCGGGGATTCTCCCCCTCGGCCGCACTGGGCAACTGTACGTCAATATCATCATCCTGAATAGAAATAGGGTGGCCTGAAGTCACACAAAGAAGTCGCTCTAAGCTGTAGGTCGACCACCAAACTCGGCGGCGACGTTCTCGTGCAAATGAGCCAAGCTCTTGATCTGTGACTTCTTGATGCAGACCTAAGGAGACTGCCATGCGAAGGGCAAGACCGAGATAGAGATAGGCAGCATCACGGCGGTTCAGCGTCTGCATATAATAGCCAACATAGCACAATACCTCCACAAACAGGACGGAGCTGTCCTCGTGCACATTGGGCAAGAACTCTAGGGCATTTTTGAAATATCCGAAGCCAGGAGGACCGCTATTGCTTGTCCACTGATTGACTGAGTACATCTGTCCCATTGCGAATACTAGCAGGACCTGGCAGTATATGAGGCACTCCTCCTTGTCGGAGACATCTGGCTGCCGGCTATAGACTCGCTGTAAGCGCTGGTTGAAATCGTGGTCAGTGAGGAAGTTGAAGATGGTGCCGAGATATGCGTGTTGGGCAGCGTACAACCGCGTTGCGAATTCAAAAGGAGGCAGTGGCGGCATCTCAGGGTTGCTGGGCCGCCTGAGCCAAGATGCATCATCGTAGTGCGGGTACATGTGCCATGCGAGTGTTTCAGTGGTCGGGTTCAAGCGGTTAGCAATGTACGTCGAGGATGAGTTGCCTTGGTAATCTTTAATCAATCAGCAGCTGATGACTTGGTCTTGATCATGCCGTGGCGCACAATACTGTCCCTGGCGGCCGGGCACCCAGTTGTCGGTGCCCGTGAAAGCCACGAACTCCACATCTTTGGAAGTATTATCGCTCGGTAGAGCAAAGGGGCCTCGAGGCTGTGCATTGCGTGCCTGAACCTGGAGTTTGTGAAGGTAACTGCAGACCAAACGTCAACAAACCCCCGATGATGTAAGCGACATACAAATTACCTACCTCTCAGAAACAGTGACTCTCTTTTCAGAATCAGAATAGACACATGGCTGGCGAGCGTCAAGGCACGCAATGCACGGATCTGGGTATGTGCCGGCACACTTGGTCTTTCTGCCTCGACATCGGTCGCAACTGCTTTTCGGTGAGCTCTGCTTGGGGTAGGAACAGGCGCGGCCGCATCATACGCTACCGATGAACGTCTCAGGCTGTCGTTGGAAGGGCGACGTTTTCGTGAGAGGCGTTTTGCTGGCTCCGTGGCCATGGCTTCGCGAAAGATCACATCATATTGGTTACCAGATGTTCAATGAGCCGGCAAGTCGCGAGCATCGGGCCATTCTTGCAGGAACAGAATAGTCGTTCAGGCCCGATAACTGTGGGTCACACTAGTTAAGTTAGTCTTCCTACGAACCCGGCCCGATAAGTATCAGTCTGCGGAAAGCGTCGCCGATAATGTGGTTATCAACCTCGCTCATATCGGACCACCACATCTTACACATGAGATCCCGTACAGGGTATCTACCACACCTTGACGGGAAGCTGAATGCATGTTTAGGGCGACGAATTGCATATATCCAAATGTGGACGCCCAGTGCAGGTGGCCTCCCCCCAGAATGAGGCTTGCGAAAGGCTACTCCTATCTTCGCTGTTATCTTCTGGTGTGCATATCCCATTGTTTCACCCCGACTGCCCTGTCCGAGAAAGATGCAATTTGTGACTAGCCTGATTTTGTCTCTTGGACTCTTTTTAGTTGTTGTCAAGCTCATAAGGACGTACTATCGTCTTGCCTCAATTCCAGGTCCTTTTCTGGCTGGCCTCACCGACCTATGGCGATTTCGAGCGCAGAATTCTGCGGGATATTCTGGACGCTTGGTCCAGCTTCACAAAAAGTATGGCAAGCTTGTACGCATCGGGCCCAACCATGTCAGCATCAGTGACCCCAAAGCGATACCTATCGTCTATACAACAAACCGGGTTTGGGTCAAGGTAAGTTTTCATTCTTTTGCATGATTGTAATTAAATGCTAAAACGCTAAAGGCGAATTCATACCGTCCAGCTGCACCAGTCAGTAGGGGCCGAGCAGTGCCAAGTATAATTGCGATGAGTGAATCGCAGCACACTGCGGTGCGCCGATCTGTCGGCAGTGCATTTACCACGAACTCCCTCTTAGATTATGAATCTGCCATCGAAGCAACCGGTGACGACCTACTTAAGGCCCTCGAAACCCAGGATACCGTTGACATTAGCCATTATCTGCAGCTGTGGGCCATTGATGTGCTTATGCAGATTGCGTTCAGTGAGTCATTGGGATTCTTGCAACAAGGCGCAGATATAGATGGCGTCCTTGATGCGATTGTCGGACGCTTTGATCATTGGGGCCATTGGGCCGCAATGCCAACACTTGATTACTTGTTCCACAAAAGTCCACTCGCACAATTCTTCACAAAGAAAGCGGATAGCGGTCTGGCAAGAGTCTCAATGGCCAAGATAAAGTCCCGGTCTATGTCCCAAGGTCAGTCGGGGAAGAAAGATCTGATGCAGAAATTTCTTGAAGGGCAGACCAAGCATCCAAATCTCATATCACAAGATGAGGTCCTAGGAATTACAATGTCGACAATCGGCGCTGGAGCAGACACAACAGCCGGCACATTGACATATACTCTATACTTGCTGTGCCAATACCCCGACGCTCTAAAAAAGCTTCAGGATGAACTGCAAGACGGGCTCGCACAGGGCACTCTATCGTCTCCGCCACGTTGGGTGGAGGTCAACAATCTACCATACCTTGGTGCTGTTCTCAAAGAGTCGATGCGATTAATGCCAATCGCAGATTGGGGGTTAGATCGTATTGTCCCCGAAGGCGGTGCCACAATTGACGGAACATTCATTCCTGGTGGAACAGCTGTTGGCTGCCATATTGATTCTGTGATGCAGGATAAGGAGGTCTACGGAGAAGACTCAGCCATTTTCCGACCTGAACGCTGGCTTGATGCTTCAAAGGAGGAGAGACGGAGGATGGATCAAGCATTCATTGCTTTCAGCGCTGGAAAGCGTATCTGCATGGGCATACACATTGCATGGCTCGAGCTAAAGAAGGCACTACCATTGCTGGTTATGAATTTCGAGGTATGCTTCTCTTTGACTTTTCCAAAGTGCTACAACTGACTCAAACGTTCAACAGATGTCTCTGGTTAATCCAAATCAGAAAGTAGCGGATGAGTTCAGGATTAGCGCTGTAAAGTATGCACCTCCCATCTGGATGCGTCTTCAGAAGAAGGTGCCTTGACAGCTGGGCTAAACGGTTGTGGAATGTCTTGAATAATGGATAACTCATCAAGGAACAGGCTCGCATTCAGGCCAATCTCAGTCTCGACCGTCATTTGTTGAAACCATAGCCCTAAGACAATCCAAACAATGCTAGTAATGAAGTTGGACTCATTCTCCTTGCATTATCACAAGCCTCAGCGGAGAAGTTGGAGAATAATGAACGCTTGCTTTGCGGCTAGGGTATTACTCTTTGAAACGTCGCCTGTCTTCAACCAAAAATTCCAACTGATATACAAGTGGATAGCTCTGAATGTGATGGATATTTCAGCAATGCGTAGCAGACATTTTCTCAATATCAAGCTCTAATGGATTCCGTTAACCCCATTCACGCCATTGACGATGACCGTGTCTTCAGCTTCATTTTCCAACTTGCCATAACCTCCTCCACCAGGTGTGATGATGACAACCCTATCGCCCGTTTTCACAGGCACGCTACCCTTGCTACCCATATTGACTCTTCTTTCCTCACCCCATTCGTCTTTCGTTAACCATAAGTTCAGTCCTGTAGCCCCTGGTTCGCCACCATCCATGCCGTATGGCCGATGGACACGCCGCTCGGAGATAATCGAGCATTGCATGGGCGTCAAGAATTCAATCTCCCTGATCACGCCTTCGCCACCTTTATGCAAGCCCTTACCACCGGAGCCTTCTCGGAGGGCGAAGCTGCGGAGGAAACAGGGATACCGCTTCTCAAGGATTTCGGGGTCTGTAATGCGCGTGTTAGTCATGTGAGTATGTACACCGCTCTCGCCATCCCAATTCTTGCCGGCGCCGGCGCCGCCAGCAATCGTCTCGTAGTATCCGAAGCCCGGCACAGTCTCGCCGGTGGTTGCGTTCGTGCTGGCATCAATTCCAAAGGTCAGGTTGTTCAGGTCGCCTTGCGAGGCTGCGCATGCATGTAGAGCCCGAAGGACAACATCAGTCACTCTTTGGCTTGTCGTGACATTCCCACCAACCACCGCCGCCGTTCGGGTGGGACTGAGAATGCTGGGCTTGGGAATCTTGATCTGGATGGAGCCCAGACAGCCCTGGTTCAAGGGGATATCGGCATTGATCATACACCTCAATGAATAGATGATGGCCGAGTGCGTGATGGCTTCGGGTGCATTGATGTTGCCGTTGACTTCGGGGCCGGTGCCTGCGAAGTCAAAAACAGCCGAGCCATCCTCTTCGATGGTAATTTTCAATTGTATGGGAGTACCATCATCCATGAAGTCTAGTGCTTCGAGTGGCTTGCCACCGTAGCGATGATAGAGGCCTTTCAAAAGATTTCGCACCGCCAGCTCGGCTGTTGACTGTATGGCATACATGTACATCTGGACGACCTCGAGACCATATTCATTGATGAGTCCTTGAATCAAGGTGATACCTCTAGCATTGGCAGCAATCTGGGCTTTGAGGTCCGATATATTGTCGCTGAGATTCCTACTGCCAGAACATCCTGGATAGCGGGACGGAAGGTCGAAAAAGAGCTCTCGCATGCGAGTCTCGTTAAATACACCGTTAGACACCAGTTTCTCTGACTCGATGGCCGTGCCTTCTTGCCATAATTCGGTCGAATTTGGCGGCATAGAACCAGGGAGAATCCCGCCGATGTCGGCATGGTGGCCTCTCGACGCCACATAGAAGATGATATCCTCAGTCCCGGGCGCGAATACTGGGGTAATGACCGTTACATCCGGTAAATGTGTTCCCCCAGAAATTGGATGATTAGAAACCAGAACATCTCCGGATTTGAGTTTCCCAAGCCATCGGTTATGCTGCGAGCGAACAGCAAACTGCATAGATCCCAGGTGAACTGGCACATGTGGTGCATTTGCCACGAGCCCTCCATCCGGGGAGAATAGTGCACAGGAGAAGTCGAGGCGTTCTTTGATATTCGTAGACACTGCAGTCTTCTGAAGCGTTCGACCCATCTGCTCTGCAACGGACATAAAACGATGGCCAAATATGGTAAGGCGTATGGGGTCAACATATAGTCCCGTAGGCTGCTCTCTAGGTGCAGACTTCAAATCAATGAGAACGCAGGTATCTAGGATATTAGCAACAGCATTAGGGGCCACGACAATCGTCTGAGTCTTGTCGATGATGATCGCCGGGCCGTGCACTTGCACATTAGCTCCGAGCTCGTGCAGAAGGTAGACCGGAGTCTGAATATACCCAGATTGCGAGTCGAAGTAAACGCTGTTATGGTGAATAGGCTTCCCTGCTTGTCTAAGGTCGGCTTTCTTGAGTTGCTGCAGAGGGCTTTTTTCAGCAACCACTTTAGATGATGCAATGGCGCGTACACGGATGTCATCGACCAGAATCGGCCTCTGAAAGGTAAAATTGAATTCGCGTCGGTGGCGTTCAACGAAGGCAGATGCAAAGTCGCCATTTTCAGGCCGAAGAATCATCAGACTGGTGTCGGATCCCTCGTATCTCATGTTCAGGAAAAGCTCGTCCCTGATCTGGGTCTCTGTGAAGCCCTGCTCCACAAGCACGTCGTTCGCATGTCCAACCAGAACTCCAAATTTCTTCGTAATGAGCTCCTGTGATTCAAGGTACTGCGTAGCCATAGGCTCTTGCGATTCGTGGACGACTTCTGCAAGAGCAAGGCCATACGCTGATAGGATAGAAGAGTACTTGTGAATGATGATTCGCGTGATACCGAGTGAAGCAGCGACATTGCAAGCATGCTGACCACCAGCGCCTCCAAAGCAGGCAAGATGATGGGACGAGGTTTCGTAGCCTCGGCCTTCAGTCAGATTTCTGATCGGCCGTGTCATGGATTCATCCGCAACTTGTAAGAATCCAAGGGCGACTTCTTCGGGCGTGAACCTTTTGGATGTCTGTTGAGAATTGATTTGTTCTGTAAGTTGCTCGAACTTTTTCCTGGTTATTTCTTGATCCAGAGGTTGGTCTTCGGTAGGTCCGAATATTTTGGGAAAGTACTCTGGTAACAAACGACCCAGGAGAAGATTTGCATCAGTAACAGTCAAGGGACCTCCCTTTCTGTAACAGGCCGGTCCTGGATGAGCGGAAGCAGATTCTGGTCCTACTAGAAACAACCCGTTCTGATATGAGAGGATAGACCCACCGCCAGCCGCAACTGTATTAATGTCCAGCTGGGGAGATTGGATGCTGACTCCTGAGATGCTTGATGAGAAGGTATGCTCTAGGTGTCCATGGTATCGGGACACATCTGTTGAAGTTCCTCCCATATCAAATCCAATAATTGGAATCCGGGCTTCCTCGTCCCAGCTAGTTGATGCGTACCCAACAACTCCGCCAGCAGGGCCAGATAATATGCCCTTAAGTCCGCTGAACTTGCGAAAGTCCACCAAACCTCCGTCTGACTGCATGAACTCGATGCGACAGTCACCGGCGCCAAGCCCACCCTTAAAGTGCGCAGAGATGGAGTCGATATAGGACTTGATGACAGGTGTAAGGTAAGCATCTGCAGTTGCAGACATGCCTCGAGGGACTACCTTGATCATTGGCTGTAGAAGTGCTGAGAGTGCCACAGAGAAACCGAGCTTTTGAGCAATCTGGCCAATTTGAATTTCATGTTCGGGATATGCGAAAGAGTTGACCAACGCAACCGCAACTGACTGAAATCCCTGAGCTCTCAGAGCCTGTAAGTCGGCCGTCACCTTTGCCATATCCAGTTCTTGGATAACGTGGAACGTCTCTCCAGTCACACCGGTCACCGTTCTGTAGGCTCGTAGAGCATCTTTGGAAGACCTGGGATGCGCTGGAATGATACGCTCTTCCACCTCCACAACAGTCTCAAATAGAACATCCGGCCTCCGTGCTGAAAGATCGAAGATGTCCGGACGAGCCTGGTTGCCGATGCGCAACAGATCTGGAAACCCCTTGGTCGTCAACAAAGCTGATTTGGCCCCCTTTCGCTCCAATAGGGCATTGGTGGCTACAGTAGTCCCCATACGCAGGCAATCTATGCCATCCAAGCTCAGTGGGACACCTCGGGGACTGTGCCTGCCTGTCGCCTCAAGGACCCTTCGTATGCCTTCAGTTGGTGCATCTTCATAATTTGCAGGATCAACTGATAACAATTTCAGCACAATATCGTCCTTTCCAGGCACAATCGCATGGACATCGGTAAACGTGCCACCGCGGTCAATAGAGATCTTGATCTTGTCCGACATCGTGATCGTGTTCTTGGTGTTATGAAGTGCTGATACGTCGACTTCTTGAAAGGCCTTAAGTATGTCAGTAACAGCCGCCTGTGCTGGCAAAGCGATTGATGTGTTCATACTTTACAACTTAAATCTAACGCTAGGCTTCATCGTCCCGAGGTGGACGCCAATTTCGACTCTTTCCAGAAGGCTGTAGTTAGTCATCGCGATCCTAGATAAGAGTGATTCCGAGACGGGGAAGCCGATGGCCAGAATGATAATGGATAATTGTGCTGCGCAAGGAAATCCCGCATGACCAGGGACCATCCAGCGTCACGTGTCGGGAAGTGAAGCCGAGAATATCGGGATTGAAATTCCGAAGCCTGTAATGATTGTCGCACTCTGTTAAAATGGCCCCTCAACGTCAAGTCTCCCGATATCAGGGATGCTAGCAAGTTGTTACATGCCGGATCATTTTGTGATGTTTAGCACAGGGCTTGACTACTTCTGGGGAGAACACCGTGTGAGAATGTGCGGTGGATTGTCCGGTGAAGCGAGTGATTAGAGCAAAGGGCCTGTAGTCCCGATACAGGAAGTTGCTGAAACCCGCAGCAGCAACGTGACCCAACCTGGTTGACCATGCAACTTAGACCATAACACATCAACAAGAATTTTGACAGAGCATTTTCTATCGACTGCAAGGTCGTGATACCAGCTACGTGCTTGAGGATCTACTTCTGCCTTCCGAGACTCTACCGCAAAGTACAACCTCCTCTTGGAAATTGCCTACGCTATCTTCTTCGACAGTCAATGCGTTTCTAACATTCTCGACTAGCGGACTGTCAATGTGTTCAAGTTTGTCAACACCTCATTCATCGATTCCTTGCATGGCGGTTCCGTCGCCACAGCACATCACAAAAACGATGAGAAGCTAGGAACAAACAACCTGTTGCTTTCATTGACTGTTGTTTGCGCTAGGCGCTAACCCGACTACAATAGTGTGAGGCTAGTGGTTAAGACGCCTACGAGCAATAATCTTATTAAGGCGTCCAAGCTGCTCATCAGCATCCCACCGCTCATAGATAATATGCGGCTGTTTGATCTCGACGGAGCTCTTCTCCAAGTGGCAGTACAGTGGCTACTATACCATGTTGGTCAACAACACAGGTCTGCCCGACGGCTTCGTACATCAATACCAGCGCTCTATTTACGGCCAATATTCCGGCACTACTTGCACCATACCAGGTCATGCAGACACGTGTTTTGAGGTCTCCATTACGTCTGGTATGGTAGCCCGACGGCGCTGACATAGGGGGAGGTGGGAAAGATACACCCGCTGTGATTAAACGACTGGCCGCTACCCGTTGTGCAAGCGGGGGCGCTTCCAATCCGAAGTTTGTCGAGTTAAGGAGCCGCAGCCAATTCAACCTAGCATTGTCGGCCGACGAGATTAGGCCCAGATTCTATAAGAGGCTGGAAGAACTGCTATGTCAGTGCAATACTTGGTACACTGGGGCGGTGTTTGTGTCTCACAGCTCTGCTATCCTCTAGAACCATACTCATGCGATGCTACTGGATATTATCGGTGGTCGAGACGTGATTCTTTATGAACTAAGGTCAAACTTTGGCTCAATTCAAAGTGCAATGGGCAGAGATAATAAAACTCGATCGAGAGACGACCAGCTATTTCGTCAGAGAACTTGGCCGCATTTTGCCCAACATTGCAGTCACCATTCTGGCCGCCCGCCATTCTGACCGCCGCTGTGACGAACAGCGCACTGTAACGAACAATCAGACCATCCTAATTTCTCCGCCTCCCGATGAACTGACGGCTTCTAATGGGCGGAGTTGGCTGCTCAACACCGCTACAAGGTCGTATGTTCGCTCAATATTGGTTTCCATTCCACATTATCAAACACCAAGTGAGAGATACTATAAATGTTCATGGCTCTGGTAGCAGTCTTGCCGACACTTCTCTATACCACGAGCCCCAGCAGACCAGCCAGGCCTATTGCCAGTGCCAAGGAGCTCTGGTCTATATGACCCACGTTCGCTGTTTTGGTACTGCTGGCTCTCGTGGCAGATGAGGGGTGCGAATGATACACGCTATGAGAGAGACTGTCGGTGGTCAAACTCTGATGAATTCTCGGCGCCGTCGGGCTGATTCCAGATGCTGATGGTGGACGAAATGGCAACTTGGTCGACGAAGCTCCAAGCCCTAACCTTTCAGTCGGGCCAATCGTGGCTGCGTTGAAGACCCCAGGGGAGAAATGAGGCAGAGCTGGAGCATCGCTTGGGCAAGAGATTGATGACGCCGTTAGGCTACTTGTGTTTGTATACACTACACCTGTGGTACGCCCATGAGAGACTGAACTGCAAGTAGAGTTGCTCGCCACCAGACTTGATATTCTGCCTATTGTCTTGGCAGGAGGAAGAGGGCCACCGGAGATGGCGATTGAGGTCGTACGTGACGCCACAGACGAGCTCACAGCCAGACCAAGAGGGGCGACGGCCTCTTTGAGAGGAAGGTCAGTTAGTGCGATACCTATACTACCCTGTCAGCCTCATATAACGTCCAACGGACGACAATATAGCTCACCACTCTTGGTGCCACACAGCCAACTCGTCCCAACTCTCAATATGAAGTGACTGATGACACTAGAGTTGGCCGCCTGGACCTTGGCATCTGTACAGCCCTGTTGAATATATGCCTCCACCGTTCCGAGACTACTGCGGCAGACAGAAGTGCAGTTGTCAATGTCAGGCTTCTGATTTTCGACAGTGGTATGAGTTGCTGGAAAGAACTCGGCAAGGTTGCACCTAATAATGGCACTGTTGTAGGCCTTTATGCATGAGGGGGAGAACCCTCTGATGGGTTGAATGTCGTTGAGTGTGCAGTCAGCAGAGATGAGAGTCACCAGAGCCAAGATGGCAAGAACAGAGGACACTTTGAGCTGCATCTTGACAGCCAGCCAGAGCAAGGAGCTGACAGAACAAGGCAAATCTGTCAGTAAGGAGAATGCTCTGGCAAAGACAAGTGTAGTTTGAAAATTCTGAAATGATTTATAAACAGGTTTCAAAGTGTAGGACATGTGGGTATTTCTTCAACAGTTTGGTACCTAGCGTCACTAAGGCAACTGGAACACATTGAAAATCTCTTATTGCTACTCTATTACCTTGCACTTTCTAGACTATCAAGTTTGTCCTGCTAAAACCAGTGCTTTGCCTCACAATTCCTTCCCTACCAGCCACAAGCAGAAGGTGCACCAGTAAACCTTGGCTGGCAGCACACACACATGCGCGCGATGCTGTTGAGGTAACTATTCCGCGATCTCAGATCCCATTTCTTCTCGTACAGCGCGCACATAAGACTGCCGGTTGTACTCCTGAATGAACTCGTACATGCTCAAAGCTGTTGTGGACCCAGCGAGGGGAGCTAAGATGAGAGGGTTGTCGATGTGCCCCATGAGGAACAGTAAGGTACACATGGTGTCTAGGATTCCAAAGATGTTTGTTCTAAGGAACCAGATTGCAAGAGACAGATAGTATTGAGAGGGATGTTGAATGGCCAATTCGACGTCCATTTCTGCTACCTTTCGAAGATGTGCTGTTCCGGTCAGTTGTTGAATGATGGTGACTGTGATGGTGTTAGTGACAACGATGATGACGAGGCAGTAGATCGAGTCAGTGTCGATGAGTCAATGTCGTCTTGTTTTTCGGATGAAGAAGGGAGAGTCTTGAGAAGTAGCGGGATTTTATACTCATGACTCGGCTCCAGGTCCTCAAAAGGTCCTCAGAAGTATATTCAATTAGAAGGAGCCACCAAGGCTCGACCCACGGTTCATCATGCAAGCGAGACTGCAGTTATATTGGTACCACCAGCTCTTTCCAGAGTTTATTGCTGACAAGGCTCCAACCACGTGTATCACGCGAAATGCGTGGGACATACGCCACATTTCGAGATCTGATACGCCTCTCTTTACCTTGGTAGCGGTGTACCAAATCTTTGCATATCTAGATCAGAAACCGCAAGGCTTTGAATGACTCATAACAAAAAGAAGTGGAGAGATGGCTAGAAATGGAAATCAAGAAAAGTAAAAGAAAGCCCAAGCACATAATGGACTGTGGTTGGAAATATAGTGTGGTAAAACGAGATACGTGCGGAGAGAGAAGACAGATGTTGACTCGCGTTGTGTTAACAGAGTGTGTCATAGTCCATCACTCTCCGGTGGCCCCTTGTACACTAATTCAGTCAGCATTTTCGGCTCCAAACCCGCACAACGCCACTTACCTTTGTGACCATGAATTGCATAATAGACCAGGGAGATAAACATAAATCCAACAAATACAACCGAAGCATAGTTCATAGAAACCGAGGTCACTGGTAGAGCTGCCGGCATGCTGAAGAGGACCAGTTGGAAGGAAATCCACGCCACAGACACTATATTAGTAATCCACCCGATAAGACTTGGGCAGTGCCATCGAGCAGTTGACACTGCTCTCCTTCCCTGCGCTAGACTGATTGCAATTGGAATGGCATATCCAGCCGAGAGCGCGATCACTCCACAAGAAACGAACGCAGTAAAGGCGTAAGTGCTCCCAAGATTGATCAGACCAAGCAGCATTTGAACAATCGTTAAAAGGCCCAAGGCCATGATGGGGACTTGATCACCCATTAACTTCGACCAGAGGTTCGAAAACGGTATGGCCTGATCCCGTGAGAAAGCCCAGATCGTTCTTGAGGCAGCTGTGGTAATGCTGATACAGCAGAATACCGCAACACCGAGCATCAAGAACATCAGTGCCAAGCCGCCACCGGGGGAACCCATAACAACGTGAAAGATGTAGGGCAAGGCTTGGGCTGCTGGAGCATTTAGAATGTCGCCGAGGGCTGGCATTGTAAAGCAAATCGGAAGAATGAAAAACAGGCCGGCGATGCCACATATGGGAACCACCAAGCTCAGCGCCGTCGGAACTTCTTTGGCCGGATCAGCCACTTCTTCCGCCATCGAAGTGATCATTCCTATTGCCGAGAAAGTATAGGCGGCCGGAAGTAAACCAATGAAGAAGGTGAAATCTCCCCATCCAGAGAAGCTCTTGTCGTAGTGGCTCAGCGCATAACTGGCACTATGGCGCCCTACGTCTGCGGTTGCTGAAAGAGCGATGCATATAATCAGGATAGTGAGGCCGTTCCACGCCGAACCGACTATGTCGACATAGGGGAGGATTCGGTTTCCAAATGCACAAGCAAAAAAAGTCGCTGTACACACCGCGTAGAAGATAAGCAAAATCTGCCAGTCTGAAGCATACCAGTCGGGATGATAGATTGTGGCGGTTCCCGCGAGCAGAGACGCTGTGCCGAAGGTCACACTGAGGCAGATTGTGAGATTGCCTATCACCCACACCCATCCAGTAATAAAGGAAAATATAATGCGAGTGCGTCCTTCAGGAAGTAATTGAAAGGACCAACTTTGCTCTTATTAGTAATGGGGATGTGTCTTTTTGGCCAGAGGGAAAGGTGTTCTCACTAGTAGGGTCCAGATGAGGTTGGAAACTTTGATGCAAGCTCACCGAGAGATATTGCAACGCACTCAGCGAGAGCGACAACAACAATCCATCCCACAAAATATGCCAGCTGCCCTCCACCGTAAACGGCACTAGTCAAAGGAGTACCTTCGCCGAAGGGGACAGCTGTGATTGCTAGGACCTGGAAGAGAATTGTATAGACTGAGCGGTTTCGATGAAGTACAGCCGTGTAGCCAAGGGCAGCAAGTTCGTTGTCCTCTTTCTGCCCTGTTGCATCTAATCCAATTGCGCCTTCCACGTCGGAGAGTGGTGCCTTCTTCTCACTGGATAGTTTGGACATGCTGAGAAATGTACAGAGCAGAAGGCGACAATTGACACTCCGCGTGCGCCGTGACGGCCGCTCTTATCTTGGTTGATGCCAAGAGACAAAACTGAATGGACGAAATCCATAGATAAAGCACTAATCAACATCCTAGAGAGGTCTATCTGAGCTCCTGCCGTGCCCAAATATATGCCAAATTGGGAAAGGCGGCTAGCGCCGATCGCGATAACTGAGAGCCAATCACAAATTGTGGGGTAGTCACTAGCAAGGATCTAGCGGAATTTGGATCAGGGGGGCGTGGACCTTTGGCTGTCGTTATCATTAGGAGGCTACAATGGGCACTGGGCCTCAATTCCACGGCGGGATTGTGCTTTAATTGTGTCCTGCGAATCTTTGGGTCTTGGACCTTCAAGACTTCGAAGCGTCTTCTCCCGCTCGAGAGTCAGAAAAGGAAAGCCTTCTGTGAAACTGAAGCAAAGCATTCCCACCATGTCTCATTAACTTGTCCACGATCCCAGGTCGCTCTCAGGAAACCTGCCATCAATTGCATGTTGCCAAAGCTCAGGTAAGAGGCACTTGGAGATAGTGCCTCCAGAATAGCTCGCCGGTCTTCAGCCAAGGTACAATGACTGCCAATAACCAACATTGGAAAGATGACACAGTGACGCATCATTCCAGGAAGGTTTTGGTCAATCAACATCTCGACTCCACATCGTGTTGCTGACTGAAGGGCTTCATCGTCCACAGGTCGCAATCTCAATGCCCTTTGCATGTAGATGATTCCACATATCTCATAGATTGAACAAAAGGACATCCAAGAAGTGGAAAGCTCTGGGCCATGAAAAGAGGGGTTTTGCCCCGATCGAGGAGTGAAGATGGCCTTGATGGGATCAAGGCATTTCTCAACTAGACTGACACCGTCAAGATGTTGGTTGCCGAAGACGACGTTACCAAGCGCTGCCATGTCCGAGAAGGCTGCCAAAATCTCCAAGAACCTGTCACCCATTTGCAATCTACCAAACCAAGCCTGTGCGCCTGCGAACATCTTCCAAATCATTGGAGAGAAGAAAGGCCGGTCGCCGCTCAGCATGGCGTGAACAAGATCGATGGTAGCATATACAGATAGCAGGTGTGCTTGAAGGCCGTCATGCAGGAGCATCCTGATTGGAGTATTGGACCACTTGTCCAATATGGCAAAGCCGCCACGCAGGTGGCATGTCGAGGCAATGTGGTCTCCAGACGGCTGAATCATGCCGTCGAGGATGCAAAGGAGCACATTAATGGCAAACAATCGCTGGGCTGAGCTTTCGGAATGCACGCCTTGGCTGAGACACCTGCTGAACCCTTCAAGTGCGGTCTGTCTGGCTCTTTGCCGGAGAAGGGTGGTATCGTGGACTTCGGATTTTGAGTGAAGAGCATAATGGGCCTGAGAAACGGCGATGATGGCTTGCTGCAGGGGCTCGTCTTGCAGGACATTGTCGAAGTCCAGGTGTATCAACTCGTCTGGAATTTGGAAGCGAGGCAAGACGGTGTTCGCAAAGTACAAAATCACTTGGCCTGTTTCCATGGGTTGGGTGGGGGGTGATGCAACCAAAGTGAGTCTCGGCAATTCCGGAGACTGTGAGCTTGCAAGGCGGCCACGAGTCGCGGCGCCACCGACCCATTTGACGGGGGGGTTAGTGCTGTAAGAGCAAGTCTGCTCCTTGTCTAGACATCGGCTACATGTTGGCTTTTGGAGGTCACATTTGATTCGGCGCTTCCGGCAAGTCCAGCAAGATCCTTTAAGGATTCTGCTTCGCTCGTTCGGCATCACCACGTGTCCATTGGTCTAGACCTGTCCTGTCTAATGATATTGGCCTCATCTCAGAATGGAGAGACTGAGGGGTGCTATCGGATCAATATCATCCAAAGGCAAGAAGCTGAAATTAGGCCGGGGAGATAAGCGGGACAGCCCGAGCTTCTTGAGCTTGATTCGACGGGGAAATGTAACCTAATTAGGGTGAAGCGCAAGGTGGAGTTGCGGCTTTGTGCCTAGCCTTTCACCACATACGGCTTAGTCCATTGGGCGTAATTCCCCGGTTGGTGATTTGTACACGTCAGGCCCTCCAGACAGCGTGGATCATGCACCACATGGAAGCACGGATTTACCCAAGCGACGGACGCTAGACTAGCACGGACGGACGACGAAATTCAAGGTCCTCACTAGTTGACCGTCTTGTATTCACAATCTATAATTATGAAGGCTTTAATTGAGTCTCCTGTTCAACGCTTGAGTTCCTATCATGTCTACGACTGCCATCACTATTCCAAATGGTGTCAAGTATGAGCAGCCTGTGGGCTTGTTCATCAATAACTAGTACCGGCACGCAACCGGTGACGAATGGGATAGTATCGACCCTTCGACTGGGAAGACGGCCCTGAGTGTGAAAGAAGCCTTTGTGTCGGATGTTGACGCAGCTGTTAATGCAGCCCGCAAGACGTACGAAGGACCATGGTCAGAACTCACTCCTGTAGATAGGGGTGATTTTCTCAGACCGCTAGCGGGCCTGATTGACCGTGATCACAAGCTTATAGCCGCCATCAATGCCTACGACTACGGCAAGCCGTACTTGGTCGCACTTGAAGCAGATCTGGATGAGTCTTACAGTGTGCTCAAATACTATGCGGGATGGGCTGACAAGATCTACGGTGACACTATTGACACATCTCCAGCAAAGCTTGCCCACACCATCCAAGAGCCGCTGGGCGTCTGTGGCCAAATTATTCCGTGGAACTTTCCATTCATGATGTTGGCCTGGAAAGCTGCGCCTGCTCTGGCCTGTTGAAATGTGGTGATTGTGAAACCGGCAGAGCAGAATCCCTTGTCGGCATGTATTTTGGAAAGTTGGTACAGGAGGCTGGACTGCCGGCTGACGTTGTCAACATTATCCCCTGGTCTTGGAGGTGTGGCCGGCAGGTCACTAGCAGAGCATGTCAAAGTCGACAAGATTGCTTTTACAGGGAGCACCAACACTGGCCGCTCAATCATGCGATCAGCGGCAACCAATCTCAAGAACATTACTCTCGAATGTGGCGGGAAGAGTCCTCTCTCATTATTTTTGAGGACGCTAATTTAGAACAGGCGGTGAAGTGGGCGCACGTCGGCATCATGGACAACCCGGGCCAAGTGTGCATGTCTACTTTCCGAATTTACGTTCACGAGAAGGTTTACGCCGATTTTGTAAAGGCTTTTGTTGAATTTACCAAGAAGAGCACAGCCATAGGAAGCCCGTTCAAAGAAGATGTCAACCACGGGCCGCAAGTCTCCGAGAATCAATTTGACCGCATCCTCTCATACATAGAGGCAGGTCGCAAGGAAGGTGCCAAAATTCTCAGCGACGGTGCCAAAGTCGAATGCGAAGGTTACTACATTGAAGCGACTGTCTTCGTCGAGGTAGGTAAGGGCGTGCGCTGAATGATTCATCAGGCTGACGGTCTCAGGCGAGTGACAGTGCATCTATCACTCGAGAAGATATATTTGGCCCCGTGGTTGTCATCAGTAAGTTTGGAACCGGGGCAGAGGCTGTGGCGAAAGCTAATGACACGTCCTACGGCCTGGCAGCGGCTGGGTTTACAGAGAAGATATCAAGGGGACATCGGGTTGCCAGGAAGTTGCAGGCGGGCAAGGTCTGGATTAACTCCTCGGGTGATTCACATTTTGGCATCCCGTTCGGCGGCTGCAAATCGTCAGGCATAGGAAGAGGGCTTGGAAGATATGCACTCAACGCCTACACACAGACCAAGGCCATTCATGTAAACCTAGGGACGGCGCTATGAGTGCAGATAACAGCTTCTTCCTTTGGGTCTGGACTGCCCACCCCCCCCCCTCTTTCTTGGGTGTCCCCCCCCTCTCGGCCTTCCTCGGCTTAACTCAAACCCACTGGCCATCCATACCAATAAAATCAGACCTGTCCCAAAAGGGTATCAAAACTGACACAAGTAGTGGGGTGGCTTCAATAGGACCTGTCGATTGTTAACTTTCATCAGCGCCGAAAGTGCTTCTGTGATGCTTCATAAAGTGGTGCAAGGGCGGCAATCTTTCGTTTCGACCTGGGCCTGCTACGTAGTACAAACTGGTAAGATCGTGGCAACTATGACTCGTCTGCTGCTCATGCTCGCGTCTTTTTTCTTGCTTAGCTCGCAGGAGGCAGCCTCGGCGCCCTGTCTCAGTCGCGGAGAAGCGTACAACATTGGCTTGCGCTGGCTGCAAATCTTCCAGGCGGACGAGAAAGGGGTCGGTACAGGCTCTGCGATTATTCCGAGCACACTGGCGAAGAACTTTACGGTCAGCCCGTCTATCTCTTCGTCCCGATGCTCAATCTCAATTGACACAGCGTTTTTTTGCTTTGCAGTACTACGATGAAGGCGCCTCCCTCGGAGATCCGTCACCTGTGTACAAGTCTTCAGATGATGTCCTTCAATCCGTGACCGGCTCCGGGTATAGTGGGGCTCTGGTGACCAACGTGACGTACTCGATCATCGAGGCATTTTCCTCGTGCGATACCACTGCTTTGAGATGGTAGAGCGATAGTTTGAGCGCCAAGGCTACAAATGTGTACGTATTCCTACCAAACTTTGATCGTGCTGCCAACCCTTCCATGACTGCGGCCGGCCATTCCATGACTGTGGCGGACGATTGCATGACTGCGGGACGGCGAAGATCAGCGCTGACCAGCTATTTCCCTGCTAGGACGGTTCCTGTTGGCACATCGATCAGCTATCGAGGCACAGACTATCTCAGAGTGGACCTGGAGACGCGACTGATCTACAATGCGACAAGCAGTTCAGATTTAGTGAACTACTATATTCAGTTGAAGGATGATGTGATCAAGGCGAGGGCTCAAGAGGTGCTGAGATGTGAGTTGGGTGGCTGGACCTGAATGCTGCAAGCCTTCTTTCTCACAGGCTCAAAGGAATGGCTGTAATAATTTATGCTCGTGTCGGCAGACAAAGGCGGCTGGGGTTCAAAAGGTGGTGTAGAAGCTCATGGCAACCTTTAGACCTGACTGAGCTCATCGCATGTGTCAGATGTCTTGCGAGGGTTGTGTGATGGGAAAAACGGGGTTGGGGAGGGCTCTCGAGGGAACTAATAGACTGATGAAAGTTGCCTGAATTTGCTCGTATCGCTCAGGATAAACTGCGGCGCCAATTTCATCAGCCTTCTAATGCATGGTTGCTTACATGGCCACCTGGCCTCCGACTCCGTTGGAAAATGAATGCTTTTGAAGGCCGTCATATGAACGGCTCCGCGAGCTCAGAGAATGGTGCCAAACCTGCCAAGGAGTTAGCTAGAAAAGGTAGGTCAAGAACAGGCAGTGCTTACCCAAAGGTTTGCTTGATGCTCCGAACATAGTAGCCTTCCCAATTCCGCTGGACGACTTCTTCTTGCCCAACTGGGACGCCAGTCCAAGCTACTCGCATATTTGTCACCCGGTCCACGTCGTTCTGGTCAAAGGAAATCTCTTGTTGCGAATAATGGCCGCTTGGCCACTGGGCAAGACGCCATTTCTGAACGATCTTGGTCGGTGAATCGAGGGTAACAAACTCGCCTGTCACATTGCCGTCGAAAAGGGCAAACTTGGCACCCGGCTTGGCGCCTTCAAATACCTTTGGTGGTGCTCGAGTGAAGGCAGCTAATCGCTGGGGGTCGGTGAAAGTCTGAAACAGCTCTTCGGCAGTGGTGCGAAACTCGTCAGTTGCGGTGACTGTCGTGGTGTTGACTGACGACTTGGCCGTAGTGGTAGTTGTGGTGGTGGCCGCAGAGGAGATTGGAGTGCGCTCTCGTTGAGGATGCCAGGTCGGGGTCGCGAACCCGCTGGATGGATTTGAGTCGGGCCCGTGTTGCAGATCTTTCCCGTGCTCCTCAATCAGAGCCGGGCCGAGCTTGATGAGAGCCTTTCTGAGCTGGGGCACGATCTTGGATCTGACAAGGTCCTTGACCGGCTGCTTTTCAGAAGTCTCGCTAAAGATGTCGATCTCGAACTGCGAGGCTTAGTATGTGCGTGATTGCAAGTCCAAGGCCTGGAGGGGAAAGACGTACAACGTACTCGTCTTCGCCGGTGTCGTATGCACACTCTGGAACTCGTATGCTTCCGCTCACATCCGCGCCCTCTTTATTCTTGCCTGGTCCTTATTAGCACGCGATCTTGCAGTGACAGGTGCATGGTGTGATTAATACCCTCGTACTCGATATTCAGAGCCACGTCGAATATCGAGATGACTTTGCCCTTTCTCTGGCTCACCTCAACGTCTCCGTCGAGGGATGTCAGCTTGGAGACTTTTGCTGATACCCCGTCTTCTTCGGCGGAGATGCCGGCGATGTGTGAATCTATATAGTCTTTGGCCCAAGGCGTTGCATCCTTGTTGACCCAATGCCAGTTGTTCGGGTTGTGGAGGACCATGTCGGCGGCGGTCTGCTCGTCGGTGGAGGGCACGCGTCAGGTGCCGGTGCCTAAACTGAGCATCTTAGAATGGGATTCGCGGAAGATCTTGTTGGAAGTGTGTGGGAATGCCATTGTCAGGTGCGAGGCATTTGCCTGCTATGAGCCAATCCGCATAAACAGAGTACAAGTCTCTCAGACTGGTGCCAGCTTGGGTTTCATCATTCAGAGGGTAAGAGATGGACAGGCTGACTTACCGATGGATGGATGCTGGACGCGTTTCCAATGCCGCTGTTGACTGATTGATTTCAACTTTTGTTGTTGACTGATTAATTTCGACTTTTGTGGTTCACTGATTAATTTCGACTTTTGTGGTTCACTGATTAATTTCAACTTTTGTGGTTCATTGATTAATTTCACCTTCTGTTGTGTCGATTGTGTCAATCCAAGAGGCCGTCCGCAGGAAGGCGGCGGCTTGGTTTTGTGAGCACCTCCGAAAGTTCGAGAATATACCGTGCCAGTGGGGCGTACGGGGCGCTAATACAGTCCCCACTCCGAGTGATGGTGAGGAGCAGGAGCAGTACAGACGAGCAAGAACCTGGTCTACTTTACAGATATATGGAAGCAAATTTAGACAAGACTCGGAGTTGTTGACTTCAATCAATTTGGGCCGTCAGCATCTTGAAATCGTCCAGGATCTCGTGGCCTCATCGTGGATCACTGCACTCCCAGATGGTATTGGCGCCAAGCACCCAAATTGAAGTGGTTGGAGTAACATCACGTGATGCTAAGGGTTTTGGATTTCGGACTAACTGTTCTCCGACTCTGACAAACCTGCCAAGTCTGCCAATACATTACTTGCACTCTTTCACAGAATCCAATTCATATTTCGCTGCCGCTCTTGTTACAGGGCCGGATGGTAAGGGGGCTCGTGCTCGTGCTCGTGCGTGTCGCTCTCCCATAGATCGTTGCTAGCCAGCCTCACGACGCATCTGCTCAGGGGTCACCACGCCGCTGGATTCATCTTGGCTTCTCTGCCGAGGCAGATACTCAAACCGGACACCACGGGAAGTTGTGAATCCATCGCCCCACTGGTCCCAAGGATACCGGCGCCCTGCGTGCTCGTAGAGGGCAGTGGAAACTTTTGCTGCGCCTTCAGATGTCATTATCGCAGAATCTCTCGAGTCCCTCACCCCCAAACGAGCACAAAGCGGCAGAATGATGTTTAAGCGGCAGAATGATGTTTGGGCCGCACACCGTGTACTCTGATATGAAGTGATATGCTGAAAAGAACCCCAATCTATCTACCTCCAGATATGGCTTCCATGATCCTCGAAAGTCCCTGTAGGTCTCCCTGAACGGTCTCAATAACATCCTCATCAACATACTCAGAGTTGAAGCCTCCTCCAAAATCAATGAGATGAGCATCTTTATTGTTGTCAATCAAGATATTGTCAGGCTTAACATCCCCCCAGACAATTTCATGACTATGCAATTCCTGCAATGTTTCCATGATTTGCTGTTGCCATTTCTTTTCCAGTGAACGGGTGATTCTACCCTGGCTAAAGTGATTGGCCAGAGTTGCTTCATGCTCAATATACTTTATCAAGAGTCCTAGCATCTGTTCAGGCTTGCCTGAATAGTGGACGAGGCCGTGTATCAGGGGTAGTCGATGTTTTTGGTTCAGGCCACTTTGCTTGATTTTCAGCAATATGTCAAACTCTCTGAGGAATGATTGGTGGTCTTGGACTGCCTTAAAGTGGCACCGCTCTGGGTTCTCGCTCAGTGTAACGCAGCTAGGAGTGCTTGATATGGCATCATCGGGGTCCTGACCGAACCTGTTATGACCAAGTTCCACAAGTCACTTGGGGATCGCCCAAAAAGACTGAGAGTACTCCCAAATCCTGGGGTACATCTTGGAACTTGTAATATTTATGCTTGTAACTGGCACCGTCTTACAGAACCGAGGAGAGATCATGGCAATTGATGCATCAAAGTGAGGTACCTCAGAGGAATCTGCGATACTGCTCAGGGAAATCAAGGGTGTAATTTCGAGGATATCAGGACGGTCTTTAACCCAGGGCAGATATGTAAGGTGGGATCCTTTACCACTTAACTTGAAGAAGAGAGTGTCCGGGGTATAGAAGTCTTGCAAGGTAAACTGAAGTGAATCGATAGACTGTGAGTTGTAATCATGCAGTATCTGAAGAATTGTATCCGAAATCAACTCATAGAGAGCTTCTTCGGCATTGTAGTTGTCGTGTGCTTCGTGTATCAAGGATAGAAAGCCTTTCTTTGCAGAAAATCTACCCAGATCTCCTGCGCGCATATACACAATCCAGCGTGTGCCAGAGGCACGGATCGCAAATGTAGCTTCGTCTTCATGATGACAGTAAAAATTAGTCACGTCCCAACTTGTAACAGACATTGCACAGTGAACAGAGGATGATGAGTCAAAAATCGATGAAAGCTGCTCATACCCTAACTTCATTAAGCTAGCCCGTATTGACCACGTTTCAATAACAAAATGCCAGGTCGAGCGGGAGCTCAACGTCGGTATATGTAGCTGTATGGGGGGCTAAGCGTACGTGTAGGCAATCAATCAGGCTTGCCGTCAGTGTTTGCCTCATATCCCAGGGGTATTCCAGCTGATATGGCCTGCGCAGCTGACATTTCAGCTGTTAATATACTAACTGACGCTTGATCAGGGCTGATATTGTCGTCGTAGCTGTCATTCAGCTTGATATCATCGGCGCTCTGAGTAGTATGAACTGAGATAGACGAATGATTGAATCTGATTGGTCAAGGAGAGTTCTCAGCACCGTTTGCACCGTTTGCACCGTTTGTTCTGTTTGTTCTGTTTGCAGGAATGAGCGGAATAATCGTTGTACGGCGGCGGCCAGCGGCGTCGAGCAGATTCGGGGGTCGATTTGGTGATATGAAAATATGATGGAGAGAATGGACAGCAGATCTGTCTATAAGGGATGTCATTAGAGAGACATTAGAGAGACGTTAGAGAGACATTAGAGAGACATTAGAGAGACATTAGAGAGACGTTAGAGAGGCATTAGAGAGATGTTAGAGAGGCATTAGAGAGACATTAGAGAGACATTAGAGAGACATTAGAGAGACATTAGAGAGACATTAGAGAGACGTTAGAGAGACGTTAGAGAGACATTAGAGAGACATTAGAGAGACATTAGAGAGACATTAGAGAGACGTTAGAGAGACATTAGAGAGACATTAGAGAGACATTAGAGAGAGGTTCGTCTGGCGTTCTGGATGGATGTGAGCACGTGATCCTGTGGGTTGCGTGCGCACGTGACCTGTAGATCGAGCCAAGATTTTGTTCTTGGCACACAATCTCCACCAAGCTGCAGTCTTTGCCTGCGCACCTCAGTCAGCGTGTCGTCTGTCACTCTTCCTTTCTCTTTCATCACCTCCTCAATTCCGCACCATGGTAAGCTTGAACCGTCAGAATGCTCCTCGCGTGGATTGCCCCAAATCCCACCTCGACTGTGCCTGCGCTGGATTGACCTCTTGATTGAGTGTTTCAACCCGAGCAACTGCGCATACATGTCCGGTGATGACTGGCTGGAGACATTTCCGTCTTTTCCTCATCGCACTCGTGACTGCTGTGCGTTGGGGGAGAGGCGTGGAATGATCTCGCTAGAGTTCAAAAAGACAACTGCAAATTTGTAGAAGTTTTGCTGATTTGTCTTTTTTCTCAATGACAGCCTCCGAAAGGAAAGAAAGCCGCACCTGCTCCGTTCGCCGCGGGCAAGGGCAGCAGCAAGAAGGCGCCCAAGGTAGGTTGAAAGCCATCCAGCCCCAGTTTCCACGACCCTGCTTTCTTCCAACCCATCCAGCCCTACTTTTTCCATCCAACCCTGCTTTTTCCATCCAGCCCTCCTTTCTCCATCCGGCCCTGTTTTCTCCATCCAGCCATGTTTTCTCCATCCAGCCCTCCTGTCTCCATCCAGCACTCCTTCCTGCCTCTGGTCGTGGCTGCTAACCGTCTGCGGCAGAACCCTCTGATTGAGAAGCGTCCCCGCAACTTTGGCATCGGCCAAGATGTTCAACCGAAGCGCAACCTCTCGCGTATGGTCAAGTGCGTAGGCTTGCAGACCTTTGAGTCGTGTTCCCAAACTCGAGCCAGGTGCCTAACGCGTGTGCAGGTGGCCAGAGTACGTGCGGCTCCAGCGCCAGCGCAAGATCCTCAACCTGCGTCTGAAGGTGCCGCCGGCAATTGCCCAGTTCTCGCACACTCTCGACCGCAACACGGCCGCGTCAACGCTCAAGCTGCTCAACAAGTACCGGCCGGAGACCAAGGCGCAGAAGAAGGAGCGCCTGCTCGCCGAGGCCACGGCCGTGGCCGAGGGCAAGAAGAAGGAGGACGTGAGCAAGAAGCCATACACGGTCAAGTACGGACTCAACCACGTGGTGGCGCTGATTGAGGCCAAGAAGGCCAGCTTGGTACTGATCCCCAACGACGTGGACCCGATTGAGCTGGTGGTGTTCCTGCCGGCGCTGTGCCGCAAGATGGGCGTGCCGTACGCCATCATCAAGGGCAAGGCACGGCTGGGCACCGTGGTGCACAAGAAGACGGCGGCCGTGGTGGCGCTGACCGAGGTCAAGGCCGAGGACAAGAACGAGCTGGGCAAGCTGGTCAGCACCATCAACGACGGCTACCTCAACAAGTACGAGGAGACCCGGAGGCACTGGGGCGGCGGCATCATGGGGGCCAAGGCGGTGGCGCGACAGGAGAAGAAGCGGAAGGCGCTTGAGAGTGCCATCAAGATTTGACCAAGGCCATCAATAGCAGGCCATCAATAGCAGGCCATCAATAGCAGGCCATGAATAACAGGCCATCAATAGCAGGCCATCAATTGCAGGCAATCAATAGCAGGAGGCAATCAATAGCACCCACCGTGCCGATGCCGTCCACAGCCAGATATCAACCTCACTGCATGCCTTGTCATGCATATCCGGCCGGCCGGCCATTCATATAGCGCGACGGGCGATGCTTCAATGAATGAGGAATGAAAGCAAGAAGCTTCACACAGTGTAGTCTGAATTGGGCTTGATTCATTCATTGACCACACTTGTATCAGTGGATGAATCGACCGAGCGACCGACCGATCGAGTGATCTAATCTGATCCGATCTGGTCTGATCGACTGTACGAGTCTCTCGTGTGAGACTGTCGGCAATAATTTAGTATACATCATACAACAGACAGCCGTGGTACCATGTCAATGGCACCGTGAGTGCAATTAACTTCATATCTAGTCAGATTAACGCCCTTTGCCCATGACCTGGGCCGCGGGTGTCAAGGGCCAAAAAGAAGAAGGTAGGGAAGAAGAAAAGTTAGAAAATTCAATCGCTCGCTCGTCCGAGAGGATTCGTTCGACTAGTGTTGGGAGTTGGTTCGACTAGTGTTGGGAGTTTATTCGACTAGTTTTGGGCGTTTGTTCGACTAGTTTTGGGCGTTCGTTCGACTAGTCTTGGGAGTTTGTTCGACTAGTTTTGGGCGTTCGTTCGACTAGTCTTGGGAGTTTGTTCGACTAGTTTTGGGAATTCGTTCGACTAGTTTTGGGAGTTCGTTCGACTAGTTTTGGGAGTTCGTTCGACTAGTTTTGGGAGTTCGTTCAATGTCGTTGTTGCAAGCCTTGTCGTGCCTGTGAAGCAAAACGGGTCAGGACGAGGCATATCAAGAGTGAATGAACAAAAAAACAGACGAGGGCCCACCTTCATCGCCTCAATGCGCGCCTTCAACTGGCTCGTCACCTCGGCCGCTCTCTTCCAGTTCTCCGGTTTTCCCGCCGTGCCACTGGCTTCGCGTGGGTCGGCGCCACTGTCGCTTCCGCCCCCGGCATGGCTGCCCGGCGCACTAGATTCTCGGCTCATCGGCGTCGGGCGCACGGGACTGAGGGCGCGGTAGGCGGCAGGACCAGTAGGGCCACCACTGCCACCACCGCTACCGCCGCCACCACCACCAGCAGGCGGGCTGATCTTTCTCCGCGCAGCCAGCGAATCCACCGCGTTGTGGTTCTCCTTCTCGTCCGTCGGGCTGAGGCTGCTGTGTGTGGCAAAGGCCGATTGCGGTTGCGGCCTGAGCGACGACTTGGCCGCGGAGAGGCCGCTTCTGGCGCTGGCGGCGCTGGCGGTGCTGCTGGTGCGGTGCAAGGCCGTGCCGCTGATGGGTCTGGAGTTGGAGGCTGGGCGGATATCGTCGTAGATGGAGCCGCTGCCGCTGCCGTAGCCGTTGCCGCCGCTGCCGTAGCCGTTGCCGTAGCCATTGCTGTTGCCGCTGCCGTAGCCGCCGTAGCCATTGCCATTGCCGTTGCCGTTGCCGTTGCCGTTGCCGGTGTTGGCCACCAGGTCCAAGGCCTCGTCCTGGCGTGCGCGTCTGACCTCGTCTCGGTCGCGGCCCAGGCTCTCGCGGCCCAGTCGTGAGAGCTCACGCTTGTAGCGCTCACACTCCTTCCTCACGCTGTCCATTTCGCCGCGGAGCACGTCGGACTCGCCGCGAGCACGGGTCAGCTGGGTTTCCTTGGCCTTGATCTGGAGCACATCGCGCGTGTGGTCCTCGATCAGCTGTGCATTCTGGTTCTGCAGCTCGGCAATCTCGGCCAGCAGCTTGGTGTTGCTGGACCGAAGGCTGTCCGTCAGCGCCGTCAGCCGGTCCTTGTCGGCACGCAGCTCCTCAAGCTCGGCCAGCTGAACGGCCGACAAGGCCGAAAGAGCCGGCGCCGGCGCCGGCAGTTGGCCAGCCGAGGAAGGAGGAGACTTGGGTGGGCCAGCGGCGCGGCCCAGAGGCTTGCTGGTCAGGCCGCGGCCGGCACCGAATTTGCTGGTGCTGGGGCTCGGCGCCACGCGGTCGTCGTCAGAAGGCTGGCTGAGCGGCGACCCCAGTTTGCGTGGTTGAGGCGAGGCCAGGCCCGGCCGCTTGAGGGCGCCGGCCAGCTTGACGCCGTTGGGCGCCGCCAGTGCTGCTGGCTTGGCTACAGCGCCGGCCTTGGACGCCGGCCTCGTCACCGTGCTGGGCGCGCCTTCTTCCTCGAGCGGCGCTGCTGCGGGCGCGGCCAGCTTCCTGGCAAGCGGCTTCTTGGCACCGCCGACGACCTTCTTGCCCACGGCCGACGTGGCCGCCGCCGCTCTCGATGGAGGCGCCACCGCCGCCGGCTTGGGCTTGGCCTTCTCCTTGGCCTTGACTTGGGCCGAGGCAAAGTAGTCCTTGATCTTGTTCTTGCGGATGTCGTCCAGGCCGTCCAGGTAGGGGTTCATTGCGCGCTCGCCGATGATCTTCATCAGGGTCCCGAGGATTTCGGCCCCGACGGCTCGCATCTGCTCGGTCGACTCGGTCAGCAGCTTGGTGCCGGCATCGGCCATCTGCTTCTGCTCGGCCTTGGCCGGCACGTCGCGCGTCGTGCGCAGGCAGCGCACCACGAACTTGGCCGTCTCGGCCTTGACGTTGGGGTTCTTGTGCACCAGGAACGCGAGCGTGGTCTCGAGGCAGTCCGACATCGAGCTGGACTGGAAGACGGCGTCGAGCGCGGCCGCCAGCGCCTCCGTCACCGACTGCTTCTTCTCCTTGAGCCGCTCGAGCAGGGGCTCGAGCAGGGTGGAGCGGTGCTTGGCAAAGGCCTTGCGTAGGCCGAGGGCCAGCTTCTCGACGCAGTGGGCGGCGACGGTGACGACGGCGACGTTGGCGTCCTTCATGCACTTGGCCAGCGCACGCACGAGATCGTCGACGTGCGTGTCCTTGATGCGCGGCGTGTCGACGACGGCGAAGAGCGCGTCGAGCGTGTCCTTGCGCTCCTTCCACTTGGTCGACGCGACCAGGTCGTAGAAGTCGGCCGGCATCTTGGCCACCACGTCGACCGGCTCGGCGAGGTCGAAGGCGCTGTCGTGGGCCGCTTCCGCGTCGTTGGCGTCGTCGTCGTCGTCGTCGTCGCCCCCGCCGCCGTTGCCGTCGCCGTCGTTGGCGGCAGCGCCATCGCCGGCGCGGGCACGGGCGGCGGCCTGCTGGGCCTGCTGGACCTGCTGGGCGCGCGTGAAGCGCTGCTGCTGCGGCCCCGGCTCGTCCTTGGCCTTGTCGAACAGCTTGTCGAGGTCGGCCTGCTGCACGGGCTTCAGGTCGGCCCAGAAATGGGTCTTGATGGCGTCGCGGTGCCAGCGGTACAGCTCGACGGCGGCGGCCTGGGCCTCGGCGCGCATGTTCTTGTCGGCGTGGCCAAAGGCCTTGGGCAGCTGCTTGAGCACCGGCTTGGGGTCGACGACGCGGGTGCCGAAGTTGTGGTAGAGCGCGGTGATGGCGGCGAGCGACGCCGCCGCCACCTTGGGCTGCTTGTGGGACAGCGCGGGCAGCAGCTCGTCCACCACCAGGTCGGGCTTGTCGTTCTCCACGTAGAGCAGCAGGGCCTCGACCGCGTGCTGCTTGGCCGCGGGCCGCGTCGACGCCACCGCCTTTTCGTAGATGGCCTGGACCGTGTGCGGGCGCGAGCGTGCAGCTGCCGCCGGGCCGCCGTGCTTCAGGTAGGCGCACAGCGCCGCCAGGCCCTCGACCTGGGCTGCCACATTGGCATCGGCGGCCGCGCCCTTCCACAGCTCGGGGCTCAGGTGGAAGGGCGTGAAGACGGGCGCGGCCTCGTCGGGCGACGCGGCAAACTCGCGGGCGGCAGCCTCGTAGGCCTCCTTGCGCACCTTCCACGCCTTGTGCACGAAGCGCTCCTCGAGCGGCAGGCTGCCGACGTCCTCCTCCTGCTGCTCAGCCATGGCGGCGGCGGCGCGGCGGCGGCGGCGGGGAGCGAGATGGCGGGGAGCGGGACGGCGGGGGGCGCGGGGGCGCTCTGGGCAGCAGCGAGGTCAGCAGATGTGCGGGTGTCGCGGTCGACGGCGACGGCGACGGCGACGGCGATGGCCACGGCCATGGCGGGGGGTCGCCGACGATGGCCAAAACAGGCACTCACTCAATCGCGCGCTCACACTTACCACAGAGGCAGACACGCGCTGCGGCTCATGTACGGCGCATGCAGACGACCAGACACGGACAACCAGACACAAACAGCCAGATAGAGACAGCCAGACACAGCCAGTCACAAACGGCCAGACACAAACAGCCGAACACACAGACGACCAGACCACGGGTAGAAAACAGTGCACGCGGCAGACAGGCGCGTGCGAGGAAGTGGCAGAACAGGGCAGTGGTTAGTTAGGGGTGATGGAAATGCAGACAGGCGATGGAGATGCAGGTAGGCGACCGACCGCCGTTTCATGAGGCGGCGATAGTTTGTGCGCCGTGTCTGTCAACAACGGCGGCCCAACGGCCGTGATCACCGCGGCGACAGGGGTGGCCACACGCCGGCCGTGGCTGGAGACATGTCCCCAGGTTGTCGGCCACCCCACCTTGCCGGCAAATTCCTCCGCGCAGACGGTACAGCAGCATCGTTTTGATAATATGAGCTCTGCAATTCGAGATATTGATTCTCTGTTGACCCCCTGTTTGCTCTATACCATAAATGCCCCCTTTGTATCCCACGTCCGTTTATCATCCTGCTTGCAGAGTCTCTTGGTCCTTTCCCGGGCCTCATCCTCTAATGTTGGCTTGCGTGCCTCTGATACTTCAAAGGAGAGGAGTGTAGACACTAGACTCCTGGAAATAGGTGTGACATAGCTGCTCCTGGAGCTGACACCCCGACCAAGTAAATTTTGAGCCAAGGGCTTCTTATACTTGTCTATATTCATAGTTATAATAGTTATCTTGTGGAGTAAGTCTTTGACAGCTCTATGGGGGCGTATGATTCGGTGTAGCTGCTCTGTATTGCAGTAGTTCTGGCTCATCCAAGACCTTGTAGGTATTAAGGGGATAGAGGCCATTTGGACACCAGCACGCCTGCATACTGCGCTGTAAGACTATCCCCTAACTTATTGTGATAAATAATTCAAGATTTCCACTATAATAGCTCTTAAGCTGAGCCAATGCACCAAGATTGTAGAGACAAGAGGTATTTGTGGTAGTAGATAGACAACCAGGACTTGTCAAGGTCTTCCAAGATGGACTCGCCCTGGATATAACTCCTATAGCAGTAATCGCGAATACAAGGTATTATGGGGATCTCGGCCTTGTCTGCTCTTGTTTGATTGTATGGTTATTGTCAGTCCAGCCCTTCTTGGTAGGCCCCCAGCGCCAATGGGGACACTCTGTAGAGGGTAGGAACCAAATATAATCAGGTGGTGTATTTGCTGCAGAACCTCTCTGAATGAAAGCAGGTCCAGTTCGTCGATCGAATCCAGCAAGCTGAGCTGATATCCAATCTCATCCATATTCTCTGGTCATATCAATATGAGAGAACCAGCCCTCGATTTGGCTACGCATTATTTCTGCTGTTCTCTGCTTTTATGTGAGCGTCCTATTCCAAGCAGTCTTCAAATACAGGCGTCGATTGATGAATCGACAGAGTCGGTTTCTCCCTAGGCGTGCATTAGGCTGTTTTAACTGCGCCAATTTCTCTGCAACAACAAGGAGTTGCGCATGGAATAGGTGTGTGTTGGGGCCAAGTATTTTGTATATATTTGGCCAGGATCTCCTCTTGGTATCTTGTTAAACGAGCAGGCTGGATGTCCTCTTGGTGGATGTCCTCTTGGTGGATGTCCTCTTGCTGGATATCCTCTTTTCTATAGGATGCTCGATATCCTCTTTTCTATAGGGTGCTAGATATCCTCTTGTCCATAGGATGCTGGATATCCTCTTTTTTATAGGGTGCGAGACATCCTCTTTTCTATAGGGTGCTAGATATCCTGTTGTCCATAGGATGCTGGATGTCCTCTTGTTAAACGAGCATGCTGGATGTCCTCTTTTTTATAGGGTGCTAGATATCCTCTTTTCTACAGGGTGCTAGATATTCTGTTGTCCATAGGATGCTGGATGTCCTCTTGTTAAACGAGCATGCTGGATGTCCTCTTGTTAAACTAGCATGCTGGATGTCCTCTTGTTAAACGAGCATGCTGGATGTCCTCTTGTCCATAGCTTGGCTAGTCCCATGCTTTAGCTGCCTAGATAAAGCTACTATGGACATCCTCTTCTCTATAGGGTGCGAGATATCCTCTTCTCTATAGGGTGCGAGATATCCTCTTCTCTATGGGGTGTGAGATATCCTCTTGTCTATAGGGTGCGAGATATCCTCTCGTCTATAGGATGCTGGATATCCTCTTGTCTATAGGATGCTGGATATCCTCTTGTCTATAGGATGCTGGATATCCATTTGTCTATAGGGTACTGGATATCCTCTT
The DNA here is from genome assembly GCA_003709865.1 of Chaetothyriales sp. CBS 132003. Taxonomy (NCBI): domain Eukaryota; kingdom Fungi; phylum Ascomycota; class Eurotiomycetes; order Chaetothyriales; species Chaetothyriales sp. CBS 132003. The sequence goes on along the minus strand of QRBJ01000013.1, from coordinate 300,006 downwards.
GTCCACGGGGTTGACGACCGCCATGTCGGTCCTAAATAGTTGATGGTGGGCGTCTTTGACGACCGCCATGTCGGTCCTAAATGGTTGATGGTGGGTGTCTATGCGCGAGAAGCCTGACAAATAGACGGAAAAGCACCTCTGTCCAGCAGGCGGGAGGCCCGAGGCGCCTGGTCCATATTATGGAGCAGAGGGTTCATGAATTAGGTGAGGTATCGAGAGGGAAACTAGAGGGAGGGGCGCGCGAGGCGCGACACGCGACACGCGAGTGGCTGATACGTAAGGTGGGGTGGCCGACAAACTGGGGTCGGGCGATGTTTAGGTGCGCTGAATCCAGCATCATCGGCGTCCTGCTTTCTGCCGTGTGCTTTGTACTTGCCGCTTTCTGCTGTGTGCTTTCTGCTTTGTGCATTCCGCATTCCGCATTCCGCTCTCTGCTCTGTGCATCTCTCCTTCCGCTCTCTGCTCTGTGCATCCCTCCTTCCGCTCTCTGCTCTGTGCATCCCTCCTTCCGCTCTCCGCTTTTTGCTTTCCTGCCCCTCCATCTCTTCTGCCGGGCAATCGACGCACCGGCGAGCTGCGGCCTGCGGGCCACTGGTGCCATGTCCCACCTGCTCACCGCCCGCCAGGCCGAGGAACTGTACGTTGGATGCCCCCGCCAACGGTGTGAATGGTGTGTGATGCTGATGCCATGGCTCTCGCTGGCAGCCACAAGTCCATCGTGTCGTACTTCCTCGCTGTCGGCTTCAGCGACTCGGCCGCAGCGCTGCGCAGCGAGGCCGGCCTGGGCACGGCCTTTGACGACGCCACGGCCAAAAAGTACGAGACGCTGCTGGAGAAGAAATGGACGTCGATTGTGCGGCTGCAAAAACGCATCGGCGACCTCGAGGCCAAGAACGCGGCGCTGCAGGCCGAAGTGGACGCGGCGGCGCCGCTGACGGCTGCTCGCAGGGCCGACCCGGCCACCTGGCTGCCGCGGGCGCCGCCGCGCCACACGCTGCAGGGCCACCGCGACCCGGTCACGGCCGTGGCCTTCCACCCCGTCTTCTCGTCGCTGGCCTCGGCCTCGGAGGACACCAGCATCAAGATCTGGGACTGGGAGCTGGGCGAGCACGAGCGCACGCTCAAGGGCCACACGCGCGCCGTGCTCGACCTCGACTTTGGCGGCCCGCGCGGCGGCACGCTGCTGGCCAGCTGCTCCAGCGACCTGACCATCAAGCTGTGGGACCCGTCGGACGAGTACAAGAACATCCGCACGCTGCCGGGCCACGACCACTCCATCTCCGCCATCCGCTTTGTGCCGTCGGGCGCTGCGGGCGCGCCGCTGTCGGGCAACACGCTGGTGTCGGCGTCGTGGGACAAGACACTGCGACTGTGGGACGTGACCACGGGCTACTGCCTCAAGACGCTCAAGGGCCACACCGACTGGGTGCGCGCGGTCACGCCGTCGCTCGACGGCCGCTGGCTGCTGAGCGCCGGCAACGACCACGTGCCGCGCCTGTGGGACGCCAGCACGGGCGAGTCCAAGATCTCCTTCCTCGGCCACGAGCACGTGCTGGAGGCGGTGGCCTTTGCGCCCGCGGCCGCCTACGGCCACCTGGCTGCGCTGGCCGGGTACAAGAAGCCGCCGGCGGCGTCGTCGGCCGGCGACTTCCTGGCCACGGCCGGCCGCGACAAGCTGATCAAGATCTGGGACAACCGGGGCACGTGCCACAAGACCCTCGTCGGCCACGACAACTGGGTGCGCGCGCTGCTCTTCCACCCGGCCGGCCGCTACCTGCTGTCGGTGTCGGACGACAAGACCATCCGCTGCTGGGACCTAGCCCAGGACGCCAAGTGCGTGCGCGTGGTCGACGCCGCCCACGGCCACTTTGTCAGCTCCATCCGCTGGGCGCCCGACGTCCACACCCAGGCCCAGCCGGCGGGCGATGCAGGCCGTGCACCGGCCAACGGGTCTGAGCCGGTTGCTACAAGCACAGGTGCGATGCAGCCCAACGGCACCAGCGCAGGCGGCCAGCGCAAGGAGGACGTGGCCCGCATCCGCTGCGTGCTTGCCACCGGCTGCGTCGACTGCAACGTGCGCGTTTTTGCCGGATGATTGCAACGTGCGCCTTTTGCGGGTGATTCCAACGTGTGCGTCTGTGTCTATGTCCTTGGCCATGTCTGTGTCCATGTCTGTGTCCATCTTCATCTCCATCTCCACCACATTCAAATTACACTGCAGCAGCCACGATGGCTGCAGACGCTCTTGCCCACGGCCAAGCCCACGCCAAGACGAACAACGAACAAGCACTTTGCCAAACAAAAGACACGAAGCCACGACGAAGAAAGGTCAAATTGCTGCCGCTGAATAGAAAAGGCGTAGACAGGTATGAAGATGACTAGCCGCACTAGCCGCACTGGCCGTACTGTCCCGGGCCTAGCGCGCTGGTCTAGCGTATTGGTCTAGCCTGTTTGTCTAGCCTGTTTGTCTAGCCTGTCGGTCTAGCGTGTTGGTCTAGCCTGTTTGTCCAGCATGTCGGTATAGCGTGTTGGTCTAGCCTGTTTGTCTAGCGTGTTGGTATAGCGTGTTGGTATAGCGTGTTGGTTTAGCCCGTTGGTCTATGGCCAGTTGGCCTTTGGTCTGTGGTCTAGCCCGTTGGCCTTTGGTCTGTGGTCTAGCCGGTTGGCCTTTGGTATTGGTCTTAGGTCTAGCCTGCTACCACCACCCCCCCTTGGCCCGCGCGCCGTGCGTGCCCGCATAGCGCTGCTCCTCTTCCTCAAATAGCTCGCGCTCCACATTGGTGCGGGCGCGGAAGGCGCGCACAAACTTCCACGCCTCGGCGTCGGCCATGTTCCACGCCTCGGCCACGCGCCGCATCCGCTCCACCTGCTTGTCCTTGCTCTTCACCTTGTCGCGCGCCGCCCGCAGCAGCTCCACCTCGACGGCCAGCTCGTCCGCCGTCGCCGGCCGCGGCGTGTTGCTCTTGATCGGGCCCTCGGCCGGCAGCCCGGCCGGCTCCTTGGCCCACCGCTCCGGCCCCGGCACCGGCGGCAGCGACTCGCCGTGCCACACTGCCGTGTGCGGGATGGTGAAGCCAAACTGCCACGACAGCTGGTCGAGCCAGGCGTCGGGAAACGGCCGCAGCGTTTCGCGTACCGGGCGCGCGTCGTTGGTCGGCGCCTTTTCCGGCGGCGGTGGCCGGTTGAAGTCGACGGGGAACTGCTCCGTCGTGAACCAGATGGACCGCCACGAGCCCCACGGCGACGCCACCATGTCCTTGACGCTGACCACGCGCGACGGCCCGCCGCGCCCGTCGCCCAGCATGCGCCGCGTCACCGCCGTCACCCAGCTGTCGCGCTCGGTGTGGCGCCGGATGTGCCGCACAGACACGTCGCTGGTCAGGTTGTTCAGCGTGATCATCGTGTAGGGGTGCGGCACCACGCTGATGGTGAACGTCTTGGAGTCGTTGTAGAATTCCCCGCTTTGAGACAGCCGCATCTTGGACCCAATGCACGGCACGCACCGCGGCCGGTTCGGCGGGCACGACGACTGCAGGATCGACACCGGGCACTCGGCCAGCAGCCCGGCCAGGTCGACGGCCGGCTTGACCAGCGACGTCGAATGCGCCGGCAGCGGCTTGAGCACGTTGATGCCCGACGGGAACATGTTCTGCCACGTCGTGTGCAGATGCGCATCAATCAGCCCGTTGAGCGCCTTCCGGCCCTGCTCCGGCTTGTCCTTGAGCGTCGTAGCCAGCGCCGCGTACTTGGAGCTGATCGTCTTGTCGTCGTAATACGCCAGCCCCGACGGCTTCTCAACCTGAAACCGGTCGGGCCCAATGGCATCGACCAGCGTCTTGTGCGTGCCCAGCTTGACGTCGGCCAGCGGAAGCTTGATCGCTTCTTCTACTTGCGACTTCTCCCCCGCAAACAGGCCACTGTCGAGCCCGTCAAAGCGCGTCAGCTGCTCAAACTGCCCATGGCGAAGATGCACCAGTGTCGCGTCGTCGTACGCGCCCATCGGCACGCACCGCCAGCTGGCCAGGAGCCCGGTGCCCATGTGCGCCCACGCAAGCCAGCGCATGAATTCGTACTCGAGATCGGCCCTGATGGCCTGGCGCTTCAGCGTCGGGTACGATGGGTGGCTGACCGCCTCGGCCTCGGTCAGCACAATCGGCTTGAAGCCCTTGGCCCACCACGCCCTCCGCCAGATCAGCAGCTGCTGCTTGTCGGCCTCGGCCGTCTCGCCGTCTCTCTTCACCGTAGTGTCGTAGTACGTGTACACCGGCGGCCGCTCCGGCAGCGGAGGCAGCACCGCGCGGTCTTCGTCCAGCGTCACCGACGACGAAAAAGGGTTCAGCCATTTCCAGTCCGAGTACCACTTGCTGTCGCCACGCGTCGAATTCGACTGTTCCGGCGGCTTGTGCATCGACTTGTGCCATGTGATCTTCAGGTCGGGAACTTCGAACGTCGGCAGCGACGGCAGTCCGGGCAGCGCAGGCAGCGCAGGCAGCTTCTCCCGCACCGACTCGGCCGGGATCACGGCCTCGACTGCCGACGACGCTATTTGCCGTGTGGACGACGACCAGACAAAGAGAGCAGCCACGGCGACGGCGGCAACAAAAACGAGCGTGCTAAAGCGCTGTCGAGGCATGGCAGGCGGTCCTGATGGCTGATAACAGCGAAAGGGGAATGAGGAGAAAGCACACGAAAATGTTGCTGTGACTGTCGTCGTCGCCGCTGTCGTTGTTGTTCTTGTCGCTGGCACTCGCCTGCTCGTCACCGCCGCCAGTCCATTGGCCAGGCACTCGACGACGCAGGCACAGCCCAGCAACCAGGATTGCCCCTTCTGAAAGACGGTCAATCGGTCGGTCGGTCGGGCGGCGATGTGCGAGTGTGCTTGTGCCGCTTCTCCTGCCACCGCCGCGTTGAGTGACGCGGCCAGGGGGTGTTATCGTGTGCCTGTGCGAGTCAGAAAGGGGGAGCCGACGCCAAGACCTGACTCGCGCCCACCGACCTCGGATCCACCCTGGATCCACCCTTGCTACTCATATGCTCGCCGCCCTTCCGAATATTTTTTCCGCCCTCCTCTCAAGCAAGCCCCAGACCGACTGTTTCATGGCGGTCAACGGTGATGCTGAGCAGCTCGAATGGTGGGCTGACAAGTTCAAGCATGCTACCGTCTCGCCCCTGACCCGGGACTATCCCGAGGCCGCTGCCGAGAATGCTTCTGAACGGCCTATTGAGGCTGTCGAGACTCTAGTCGTCAGTGACCAGACTGCAGAGGCTTTGCGCCGTCTGGCCAAGAAGAGCTCAGATCCAAGCACTGTCGTTCTCGCTGTCCTACTTGCTCTCATCGCTCGACTCAGCGGCGACGAGGACATCAGCCTTGGCACTACCCATGGACCCAATGGCCCTGCATTTGTCCTACGTACCTTTTTGTCCGTGACTGAGCCTTTTGACGCCCTTGTGGCCAAGGTCAAGGCTGGCCTTGCTGAGTATGCGGCGAAGCCGGCGCCCTTGTCCGCCATACGCTAGAGAGTGAATGCCCAGGCACTCTTCAAATTTGCCGCCTTCAACACCAGCGCTGATGATGCCACCCGTGATGCCACCCGTGATGCCACCCGTGATGCCACCCGTGATGCCACCCGTGATGCCACCCGTGATGCCACCCGTGACGCCACCGGTGATGCCACCCTCGACACCACTGACCTTCTGCTGACACATCAAATACCGGCTTCAGGCCAGCTGTCGATCAAGGCACGATACAATCAGCGCCTCTTCTCCAGCTTGAGAATCCAGGCTGTCTTGGCCCAAATCGAGACTTTCATCCAGAATGCTGCACCCCTTGCATCCCAATCAATTGGCTCTGTCGACTTCTGTCCTGCTGCACAGCGTCATCTTCGCCCGGATCCCACCTCAGATCTTGAATGGTCCGCTTTCGAGGAGCCATCCACGACATCTTCGCTGCCAATGCAGAGAAGCATCCCCAAAGGCCATGCGTCGTCGAGACCAAGTCCGAAGACAGGCCGGAGGGCAAATTCACCTACCAGCACACATCAACCAAGCATCCAATATTCTGGCTCACCACTTGGTCGACAGTGGCCTGGAGCGCGGTGACCCCGTCATGATTTACTCCTACTGCCGCGTCGACCTCGTCGTCGCCGTCATGGCATTTTGAAAGCCGGAGGCACCTTCTCCGTTCTGGACCCCGCCTATCCGCCGGATCGGCAGAACATCTACCTCGAGGTCGCCCATCCCCAGGCTTTGGTCATCATTGAGCGCGCCACACGAGAAGCAGGCCAGCTTGATCCCAAGGTCCGCAGCTTCATCTCTGACAATCTGCACCTGAAGACTGAAGTCCCTGCTCTCTTTCTGAATGACGACGGCCAGTTGTCTGGTGGAGACGCCAACGCCAACGCCAACGGTCGCGACATACTTGAAGCGGTCCAGAGCAAGAAAGCCAAAGGACCCGGTGTTGTCGTCGGCCCAGACTCAGCCCCGGCCTTGTCCTTCACCTCGGGATCCGAAGGCAAGCCCAAAGGCGTCTGTGGCAGGCACTTTTCCCTCGCTTTCTACTTCGACTGGATGGCCAAGACTTTCAAGCTCTCTGAGAATGACAAGTTCACCATGCTCAGTGGCATTGCTCACGATCCCATTCAGCGAGACATGTTCACCCCGCTCTTCCTCGGTGCCCAGCTGCTCGTTCCGCCAAGAACGACATCCAGAACGAACGGCTGGCAGAATGGATGAGCGAGCACCGCGCCACCGTGACCCATTTGACCCCGGCCATGGGCCAAATCTTGGTTGGAGGCGCCGTTGCCAAGTTTGACAAGCTGCACCACGCCTTCTTTGTTGGTGACATCCTTATCAAGCGCGACTGTAGGTCATTGCAGAACTTGGCGCCCAACGTGAACATCGCCAACATGTACGGCAGTACCGAGACACAGTTACTACGAGATGCCCTCACGTAGCCAGCATGACGGATACCTGGACAGGCTTAAGGACGTCATACCCGCTGGTCTGGACAGGCTCAAGGACGTCATACCCGCTGGTCGAGGCATGTACAATGTGCAGATGCTCGTCGTGAACCGACACGACACATCCAAGCTCTGCGCTGTCGGCGAACTTGGTGAAATCTACGTGCGAGCCTCCGGTCTGGCTGACGGCTACCTCGGCCTCCCCGATCTCACCGACAAGAAGTTCGTCGCCAACTGGTTTCCTGGCCATGACAAGGGCGTCGACGAGGACCGGCGGAGGTTCGAGGCATTGAAAGATCAGTCATGGGCCAAGTTTTACCTTGGCCCGCGAGACCGGCTCTATCGAAGCGTCGACGATACACTCCAACAGGTGATGTCAAGTGCTCCGGAAGAGCAGATGACCAAGTCAAGATTCGCGGCTTCAGAATCGAGCTCAGAGAGATCGATACCCATTTGTCACAGCACCGACTGGTCCGAGAAAACATCACTCTGGTGCGAAGAGACAAGTTTGAAGAGCAGACGCTCGTCAGCTACGTCGTGCCGCAGATCAAGCAATGGCTCAGCTTTCTCGGCGAACAGGCCAGAGAAGATGAACCGGATGACGGGTCGCTCGCTGGCCGCTTTGAGCGTTTCACGCTGTTGCAGAAGGACGTTCAGGACTATCTAAAGACCAAGCTGCCATCCTATGCCGTGCCATCCATCATTGTCCCAATGCGAGCCATGCCTCTCAACCCCAACGGCAAGATCGACAAGCCAAAACTGCCATTTCCCGATATGGCAATGCTGTCGGCCTCTCGCCGACGGAGATCGTCCGTCATGCCACAGCTGTCACACTCAGAACTGTCAGTGGCCGGAATCTGGGCAAAGCTCATTCCCGGACTGATGCCTCGCACCATCAAGCCTGCAGAGTCTTTCTTCGACCTCGGTGGCGACAGTATGAAAGCACAGCAGCTTGCTTACATGCTGAGGACGAACCTGGGCGCAGATCTACCCATCAACAAAATTTATACCCATCAACAAAATTTATGCTCGCCCCAATTTGAAGGACATAGCTGCTACCGTCGATCGACTGACGGCCGCCGACTCTCTGGAAGGTGGAGCCGGCCGAGACGGTGAAGAAGACGGAGATGCCAAGTTGAACGGAGCCGAGCCCGGGCTCGAGTACGGCTCAGACGCGGCCAAGATGGTGGACACACTACCCAAGTCCTTTCCCCAGGCCGATGCCGGTGTTCCTTCGAATCCCGTCGTCTTCCTGACCGGCGCCACCGGCTTTCTCGGCTCCTTCATTCTCAAAGATCTGCTTGACAGGCCATCTCCGTCAATCTCCAAAGTCATCCTGCTAGTCCGTAGCAAAGACACGGCCACCACCCAGTCTCGGGTCAGGCAGACATGTCAAGCCTACGGCGTCTGGAAGGACTCGTGGGAGCAAAGGATAGAATGTGTCTGCGGCAGCCTTGGTCCCGCCAAGTTTGGCTTGTCAGATGACAAGTGGAAGGAGATTGAAGACTCGGTGCATGTTGTCATTCACAATGGCGCCCAAGTGCACTGGATCAACACATATGAGATGCTCAAGCCTGCCACCGTTCTCGGCACCGTCGAAGCCATCAAGCTCTGCGCCAAGGGCAAAGCCATGAAGTTCGCTTTTGTCTCATCAACCTCGGTACTCGACCACGAGCACTTTGTCGCCGAGTCAGAGCGCATCATTGCTGCCGGTGGCGAAGGCATCAGCGAAGAAGACGATCTATCCGCAGCAGCACAGGTCTCGGCACAGGCTATGGTCAGTCCAAGTGGGTGTCGGAGTATCTGTCACGCGAGGCCGGCCGACGCGGGCTGCAAGGCTGCGTCATCCGTGCCGGCTACGTGCTCGGTCATGCAAAGTCCGGCGTAACCAACACCGACGACTTCCTCGTCCGCATGCTCAAAGGATGCGTCCAGCTGTCGAGTCGACCCAATATCAACAATACTGTCAACATGGTCCCTGTCAACCACGTTGCGCGAATCGTCGTTGCCAGCGCCTTCCACCTTCCAAGCCGTAATACTGCTGGGAGTGGCGTCAGTGGCGTCAGTGTTGCCCACGTCACCGGCCATCCTCGCCTGCGATTCAACCAATACCTAAGCGCGCTGCAAACCTACGGCTACGCGGCCAAACTATCCGACTACGTGCCCTGGGCCGCCTCGCTCGAACACTACGTCAGCAGCAATTCCGACTTTGCCCTGATGCCGCTCTTCACCTTCGTCGCCAACGATCTGCCCTCCAACACTCGCGCTCCCGAGCTCGACGACTCCAATGCCGAAGCTGCCCTCTACGCCGACTCCAGGTGGACGGGCGACGACGTCAGTGCCAGCAGCGGTGTCACCAAGAACACTATTGGTCTATACTTGGCATACCTCGTCGCCACCGGATTCTTAGCCCCGCCGACACTAAAGACCCAGGAGGGTTCCGATCAGCCGGTCAAGACACTGCCCAGGGTCGAGATCAGCGACGCACAGACCAAGGCATTGGCCAATGTTGGTGGACGCGGTGGATTGGCCTAACTGGCCGTAGAGACGAAGAAAAATTTCACGAGATCAAACGCAGGCATCGTCAAGGCCACGGCAAATGTTCCTGGCTATATAAAATACGAGTCCTGTTTATCCTGTGACACAACCGAATCATGCCTAGATTAGGCAAGACTCCCTGTCTTTTTAGGGATAGGGCAGGGGTGGGTCACATGATTTCTCGTAGGTGCTGGCAGCCAATTGGCGCTAGGATGCGGGGCTTGCTGGGCTACAATTTGAGCGCCTGTCTTTCAGGCTTCTCCGACGCCAATTTTGGCTCTCGACACAGAGTTCTGCCGATACAGCGTCCTATTGTTCTAGAGTGATGTGCTGCTAGCCACAATGACTTCATTGCAGAGACTTACTGCGATTTCGCTAAGAACTTACACAGACACATGATCAGACCAGCAGAAGCCGTTATACGCTCCGTAAGGTCTGATGGTCGGTGTCGATCGCATTAAGCTATATTAGAGTACAACATTGCATTGGCCGTAGGTATACAAGACTCTCAGAATGAGACTACGGTCCCTCGATCATGTCTCAATTCCAGTGGTTGGACCCCCATATCCAGCCTTGATCTTGACTGTTGAAACAACTTTCCGTCAAGAACTCACTGAAAAGTAGGCCACCCTCACCGACACCTCGATTCGGCACGTCATTCATAGCTAGCTCAGACATCAGCAAAAAGTTACACAACTAATATACACGGGGATCAATCGCACCTTGTTCAAACTCATGAAGCGCTTGACTCATTGCTGGGTCTTCGTAAAAGTCGAATTCAGGAGCAGGAGACGTTCCCAGGGGGGCTGACAACTCGGTTTCTTCTCCAGGACGTAAGCTAGTGGTTTTTGTTGAGTGGTTGCCAGTTGCGACATCCTCTAGCGTGTTGTGTGGGTGTTGGTATTCAGCTGCCATTGTGTTACTATCCTTTTCGAAATTAAACAGTGTCTGTCGAGGGATTGTTTGCTGCTCTGTCTCATTCGATTGGCCTTCGAACTCAAACATTTTAACCTTCTCCTTCGACATAATAAGCAACATTAACTGTTTTAGTATGTCATACCCTTGCTTGGCGACAATAGATTTAGACTTCAATTCGTACTGCATCTGCATCAGCCGCCGGATGCCCGCTTTCGATTCGTGAGACTCTTGACTCAGGGGTTGCAGGCTTGCCATGATGGAAAGCGCGACACCTGCCGTAAATATGTGCAAAGAGACAAAAGGGACAGCATAGGTGTCTGCTGCTTCTTTGAACGTTTGCACTGAACCGACTTGGGATATTTGTAGAGCGGCGTCTCGACAGGCATGTACCGAATAGTGTAATGTTTTGGGCAACTGCGGATGGAGAAAGCTCGGGGGTCCAGCCGACGAACTAGAATGTTCGACTGTCCTATATGATAGAAGCGGTCTGTGAACCAGAATTCTGGCATTCTCAAAAGCGAGCCTGAGTGCAAGTGCTTGAAGCCGAAAAAGTTGACGTTGCGTCTTTCCGTCCGGAAAGTCTGTAGTATCTTCCGAGGTAGTGACGAGACTTTCTTCTGAATCTAAATCCACGCCTGCACTTGTGTGAAGTTGTTTTGGGAGGCTCTGATACCAGGCACAAAGTCTCGCGTCCAGGTCGGCCACCTTTTGAATCAGATCCAGCAGGTGAGACCCGCGCTCCGCGTCAGAATCTCCAGACTTAGAATGCTTCTGGTCTAGTCCATACAGATCTGTTAATGCCGCTTTGACAATGATCGATAACCGCGCCATAAAGTGTTTGTATGAAAGGAGAGTGGCTTGGCCGGCTAATTGGCATCCTCTAGAATTCGACGATATATGTCGTGACCTCAGTGCGTAAGGGTTGAGAAGCTCAATATTGCAATCACCGTCGGTTATGCTGAGTGGAAACCCGTAGAGCATTGAGCAGATCGTCTCTATCTCATATACGGCCCACCAGCATCGTTTTCGGGTCTCCTCAGCCCGCTGAACCGGATCGTCCAAGTCAGGCACACCGGGGTCGGATGAACGCCATCGACGATGAAGCTTGAGGGCCTGCGCGATCCGTAGACCACAACCACAGACTGGCCACGCCAGCTCTGGCATTCCGTGATACAGGTAGAAGCTTCCCAAGAGAACACACGTCTGAACCGCCTCAATCGATCCCAAAGACACGATGTCAAGAAGTCTTAGTCTCAAAGTATCAAGCAGACACTTTTGAAGGACGGCCGGCTCAACACCATAGTCACTTAGCTTTTGCGTCTGGTCGGCATTCGTATAACGCAAGCTAACAAGACAAACCGCCAGAAAGACACTGAGAAATCCCAGTCTCGAGCCGGTATCCGCCGGATGATGGCCTTGAGCGTGATACAGCTGCCGAAATCTCGTCTTAAACTCGCTCTGGTGAAACACCAGCATGAACCAATGGATCCGGACAAAATAATTGTCGACAAGCAATGTAGCTGACCTCTGCTCTGGTAGGAGCGAGATTAACTCGATCTCGGCTGGGGTTAATACTTTTAGTCGGCTAGATTTTCTAGGCTGCATCCATTGGCTGGCGGTAAACGCTGACGTCTCCGGACCAGCACGCGTCGTCGTATCGTGATGATGAAAAGCCTTTGTGACATGTTAACAGCCAGGGGCTTGAATGGATGCTCTGCAATGACTAACCTCTTCCACGAAAGTCATGGTCGCCGAAGTCGAAGGCCACGACGTATTGGCCCCAGACGGCGGAATTGTCCCGCCTCCACCAGCTTCAAGTGATGTGGCTGGGATCGCGTTATCTTCCACCAACCCTGGCGTCTCTGTTTGAGCTACTATCACCACTTCACTACTCGGATTAGAGCGAGGGTTCTCTTCATCTGGAGCGGTTTGACGAGTCCGCCTCATCAGACGGTTGTCGATGGTTATTCTGTTTCCACCCCGAAGCATTCTCTTGGCTATGTGATCCGGACCTCGGACCTTCCAAATATCGGACCTGGAGGACAGACAATCCACCCCGGCTCTGACACAGAGGGCACAAGGCCTTTGGACATCGCACTGTCAGATTCTGGTTAATCCCGCTAGTGGTGTGACTCCACCGGAAACGAACTTGCCTTTAATTTCTGCCGCCGGCATCGCTGGCAGGCATTAGACACCTTCTTCGGAGCTGGTCGTATGGGCCTGTCTGGGTCTCCAGCATTTGTAACCATCCTTTGTTTTTGTTCTATCAAATCAAAGTCCAAGATTCATCGAATATTGACATCAAAGAGAAAGTGTTTGCAAGGGAGTAGGTTCCGTCGGGAACGGAGTTGTAAAACTAGCCGCCAATCAGGCTAGAATTATTCCGCATCTAGTAATAGCCTCCGATCATTTTAACTGCAGCTTGAAAATTGAGCATCACAAGAACTCACATTTAATTTCAGTAAATTCGAGGTCCATCAAACCCAGGATCCCGTTTCGTAGTTGCCAGCAACTTGATTCAAGCGGCCCTTCTCCTTCAAGCTGTTCTTCCACTGAGACTTTCCACTTAGCCCAGATGTCCCTGCTATCCAGATCAAATATGGAGACGGTACCGGCAGCAGTGAACCGTCTGGCGTCATTCTTGGCCCATGAACAAATTCGAAACGCCCAAGATGTCAGTCACTTTCTGGATTCTCTCCAGATAAATGACGCCACACAAAACTCATCAGGAGATGTTATCGTTCTGTGCGTTAACGCGATACTCTCGATTGCTGAAGTGGTCTTCTCAGCCCTTGCAGAATGCTTGATACAGTAAGTATTTCACCTTGGGCATGAATTTTTTGCCAATTAACGCGATGAACTGCAAAGACGTGACAGGAAGCTCACGCTTGTCATTTGCGGTGGAATCGGACATTCTACACCATTCCTATATGACGCGATAGCAAGACATCCCACATACTGTGCTATTGCCGATGAAGTGAGAGGGAAACCTGAATCACACGTTTGGCAAATGATTGCAGAACGATGGTTCAGCCTAGAGGTTCAATCTGGATCGAATGATCCTAATTTCGCGTCGAGTCAAGAAGCACAAGATAACTTGACGATTGTGGTGGAGGATCAGTCCACAAATTGTGGAGCTAATGCGATAGAATCACGGAAGGTTTTAGAGACGTATTGTGGAATTAGAGTGCCGCGCTCCATAGTCGTGGTTCAAGATCCGACTATGTGCCTGCGGACAGTGGCGTCTTTCAAGAAAGCTTATGCTAACTGTAGTGATAAGGCTCCTCACGTGGTCTGTTGGCCGACCTTTACACCCAAGGTATTCGTAAAGGAAAATGAGAGACAGCAGGGAGAGGATGAAGATTTTTTGTCATCGCTACAGTTTGCAAATATCAAGGATGGAGAAGTCGGTCTCTGGAGTATGCGTCGCTTTATTGGCTTGATTATGGGAGAAATACCCCGACTTCGTGACGATCCAAGCGGTTATGGGCCAAGTGGAAAGGGGTTTATTGTGCATGTAGATATCCCGGTCGAAGTGGAAGAGGCGTGGAAGACATTGGATAACATTTTTCAAGACATGGGGAGGCGCAGGAATTACGAGGGTTGAACTTGCACCTCATAAGGTAGTGGACTCTTCAGAACGAAACGGTGCCTATTAGAATCAGGGTTGGTTGAACATTAGAAAGCAATCAAGATTCCGTAGCATAGCATATTATGCTGATGAGTGCTTTCAGGAACACACCTGATCAATCTGCTTTTGTTCTTGACAATCTATTCCGGCAGAAAGCGTGTCAAAGGTACACACTTCCCTATTTCCCCAACATTGATAGACACCTGCAGACTGCAAGGTAAGATAGAAGAATGTCCACAAGCTTCTAATAACCACCATGAGACTGGCTGGCCATGGGTTTGAACTTGACGTTCTTGGCTTCCTCTGTAATTCCCCTGGCAACAGCAGCTTCCATGATTGCAATTGTCGCAGTTGCACCGATTCTCGTCACAGCAAGGGACATGACATGGAGCAGATCATCCAAAGTGCGCACACCCCCAGCGGCCTTGACTTCGACGTCAGGCTTGGAATGCTGTCGCATGAGCTTCAAGTGAGGCACAGAAGCTCCGGAATAGGAATACATCCCATTATCCCGCTTCACAAATCCGTATCCCGTAGATGTCTTAACAAACGCGACGCCGATATCGGAACAGATATGACACAGGCGGATGATGTGCTTCTCCTCGAGATAATCATTTTCGAAAATAACTTTGAGGACAGCACCATGCTTAATGACTGCATCGTTGACCTGTCGAATCTCCTTGGCCACATAATCCCAATCACCCCCCAACGCCTTTCCAATATTGATGACCATATCGATCTCCTTTGCACCGGTGGCAGCGGCACGATCTGCCTCCAAGACTTTAATTTCAGTTGTGCTGTTTCCGTGCGGGAAACCAATTACTGCACAGACGAGCACATCTGTGCCTTGGAGTTCTTTTTTGGCTAGTGGAATGAGATATGGCTTAATGCACACTGTGGCAACATTGTATTTCTTCGCAATGCGCATGCCTTCGAGAATGTCCGCGTCGGTCATTGTTGGGTGCAACAAGGAGTGATCAATCATCTTCGCGAGCTGATGTAGAGTCACGGTGATTGAATTGGTAGCTGATGTGTCCGCCATGTTGCTGTTCGATGCTCTGAAAGAATACGAAGCAATACAACTGTGATAATATCAGAAACGACTCAATAAACAGTTTACCAGCATACATTTCTTGCCCATTTTATATCCATAGCATTTATTACTGAGTGTTGTCGCATTCAGTTTACATAGAGTAACCGAAAATGGCAATAGGTTCCGACGGAATGTGATCTAATTGCATCAGTTAGGGAAATCCATTCCACCGGAAGTCGTTAGAATTATCGGCCTGTCATGACCAAGTTCCACAAGTCACTTAGAGATCGCCCAAAAAGACTGAGAGTACTCCTAAATCCTGGGGTACATCTTGGAACTTGTAATATTTATGCTTGTAATTAACTGGCACTCTGTTACACGGCCCCATCACAGGTCACGGTACCACGGTACCGGGAACTCCCATTCGGCCGATGCTGATTTTATGATTGGAAGTTACTAAGTGCCGCATCACCATGCCACACCTGGCCTCATGAATCCGGCCCGATGTAGGCTTGTTCCCCTGTTATCAACCGACCCAAAACCACAACAGATTGCTACCGAAAGTCCCTCTTGGTCTCCGGTAGAGAAGTGACCCTCATTTGTCAGGAACTAAATTCATATCGCAGTTGCTTGCTGGCCGAAGACAAAACTAATTGAACTGAAGAGTCATCTTGGCTGAACGGGGAATCAGCACTGGCGATTATTGAGCGGCTGAGATAGAAATTGAACGGCTGGGGCCAACTTCATGTACACCAAATAGGGTCCTCTATAGAATATATTAAGCATTAAAGTCAATCACACATCGTCCCGCAACTGTCCCGCTTCGCAGAAGTTCCACGGTCTCAGGTAGTCGATCAATTGGAAATGATTCGTACACAGGCCTCAATAGGCCACGTGCGGCGAACGACAGAGCGTCATATGTATCCTTCATCCTCCCGGTAAGCGTACCAATTATCTTGATGTTTCGGAGCATCAAAAACATTGGATCGTCGCCAGCGATGGCTGTTCCTGAGGCTGGCATCAAAACGCACATAACCCTCCCTCCTACCCCAACCATCTTGGGAGCAGCGGCGTAAGCAGCTGCTGAGGTCGCAGTGACGAAGACGCCATCCACACCCTTCCCACAGGAGATGCGCCGCACCTCCTCTACGAATCTTTAGCCTCCACGAAGTCAACAAATGCCTCACAGCCGAGCCGCATACAGAGATCACGTTTTCCTTTGCCGGTGTCAACTCCAACCACTCGAAACCCCATGGCTTTGGCGAGCTGAATGCCCATGTGCCCGACACCGCCTCCTGCTCCAAGGATCGCTGCCCAGTCTCCCGGTCGAAGCTCTGAATCGATGAGCTAATTATGTCGTAGTCAGCCCATAAGAATAGCCAAACGAAACCCCTTGATAGAAAGGAGCCGCTAAGAGCTTACAGATCGATATATTGTAGATCCACTGCACGTGATTGGGCCAGCACTGAAGTCATCTACTCCATCAGGAGCGGGGCTGGCGTATCTGGCGGGACTGACAATGTACTGCTGATATGTCCCTTTTGGCCGGGGTAGTTAGCATCCATCTCGCCACACGTCTAAATCGAAAGATGACACGCCCGGAATATAGACACTTACCAGGTACTTTGAGTCCCGTAGGAATAGCCTCAGGGCAATGGCACTCCAAGCGGCCCGGCCACACCTGTCCCAAATGGGCGAGAGCCTGATGCAGTTTGTACTTTGCTTGGCAGGTTTGTCAGAGTCGGAGGACAGTTAGTTCGAAGTTGAAAAGTCACTACGTACTAAGCTAGCTCTATTTGCCGTGGGCCTTTTAAAGTTCGGTCCAACTGGGTCTTCTCGCGAGTTAGTAGAACTCTCGTGCTACGAACTTTTTTATGGCAACATGCGTATTCTTCGCCAAGACATTCACTAGGGACTTCAAGAGTGTGTCGTCGGGCTGAATGCCTCTTCTCGCTCAGCTAAGTTCTTACCCACAGATTCAGGGATGGAGTTTTCAAGTAGTCTTAGTGCAAGATTCTTTCACACAGGTTTATCTTTCTCATTTGTATTGTTGACTGTCTCATACGCCCCCTAATTACCTACGGCAAACTGGGGCAACATGCCCAATGCCGTGATCACAATGGAACTAAACATCAGCTATGATCTAATAGCCCAGCAGATGTTTGCTATCTTCGCTGTTTGAGGTGCTATGTGGCAAAAGATGGTTGGCTGCTTCTTGTGGGGAAGGTAGTAGGGTCGATGCTGGGCCGCTCACCATATTCGTGGAGGCGGAGGAGCTTATCTTACATGCGCATGAATCCAAGTCAGGAAAAGATAACTGATTCAATCAGTTATCTCTGCTAGTCATCCATGTCTCTGTGGATCGAATTGATTTCCACCCTATCTTCGCCATACCTGTCTAAAATCAAGCCACAGACAACGTTACACAGCGAAGGATCACTTAAACGCTTTTTCCACTACGGAACGTGCGCAGTTACCCAAGACCAACAAATAGCCCAAAATGATAAAAGATCTAAGGCAAGCATCATCTTACTACATGTTTGGGTTCTGCTAACACTCTCAAGGTCTCGGGGTCAGCAACACACATCGGCAAACAATGCCTTCAAACCTTGCTTCGAGTTTCGACGAAATGGTACTTGCAAATTTGGAAACCGCTGTGGTTTCTCTCATAGCGCTGCTGGCACACAAGGAAGACAATCTGCACCTTCTTCAGACCGACCGTTTCATCGAACGGGCCAGCAATACCCCAAAGGCAAGTTACGTGAGTGGAAGCATCTACTGCAACAGGGTGAACAAATGTCTCGACCGGTCCCTGTTGCTGTGGGCCGCTTCTTCCAGCTTGGCTGGGAGTTGATGGATGGTGATGTTGGTGCCTCTCAAGAAACGATCAAGCATCTTGCCAGCGATCTGGGACTCTCGTTCGTCAAGGATGTGGCCGATCGACATATTCCGACAGCCAATAATACCGAGTCCAGATTGCCCTTGTGGACTTCCGAGGTCCAGCCACTCTTCCAACTTCTTACCCATTCACGGGTCGTCGATTCGGCGGTTCTGGAGCAGGAAGTAGTAATGATATACAACTTTCTCATCGGCGTCGGTGGAGATCGCATGGTACGACTCTTAAGCTTCGTCGACAATCTGGTCCGAGCTTGGCCGACATCCGCAGCTGGACAGTCCCGAATGGCGGCGGTGGAGTTGTCTCTTACAGTCTTGTCCAAGATGCTAGATTGCAACACAACCACTATGCTCAATCCCAAGCTGCCCATTCTGATCAAGAGTTTCTCGGAGTCTATGGATGATGAATCAGAAGATAACTTCTCCCGCATGCAATCCACAAAATACCTTGAGTACATTCGACAACGGCTCGAGGTTGGCAACGAGATCGCCGGCTTGCAAGCTCTGCCTCAAGTCGTCGCCCGGGAGGCTTTCGTACTGAGGAGAGATTTCCCAGGAACGTTGTCTGCAGAGGGGCGGCGGCATGATAACGACCATGCAGATATCTCGAATATCCGGATCCTTCCTACCACCGAGGAAATCATGTCGCCCCGAGGAGAATATTTGCCTACGAATAACCCTTCGCAGTGGCATATCCAGGGTATTCGTGGACGATTGGATAGGGAGTTCCGTCTGCTTCGAGAGGACACAATCGGCCAACTCCGAGACGCGGTTCGTCGGACGCTTGAACGTATTCAAAAGCCGAGCAACAAACAGGACTATCATACCAGGAATATTCTCCGAACCAACGACTACGATTTCCCTACTCTACGTCGTGTTGAATTTGATGGTTCCAATGGCTTGCAGCTTGTTGTCAGGTGCAATCAGCCTCCTGCAACCCGGAATATGACAGATAAGCAACGGCTACAATGGTGGGCGCAATGTAAGCGACTTCAATCTGGAGGGCTGGTTTGTATCCTGGATGCAGCTGGCTCAGTTCTATTCTGTGTTGTTTCAGACTCTACGCTTCGAAAAGCAGAACCACCAGAACAGGAGTCTACCGACTCGACAGCAAAATCCGAGAGCCTTACTCTTTCTGGAAACAAGGATCATCTTTTTGTGACGCTACAGCTCATTGACCCTGGAAAAGATGAAGTTGGCCAGGTGCTTCGTTGGTACCGCAGTATTGGATCATCATTGCGCCGCTATCTTGTGGAGTTTCCTGGTATCCTGCTTGCTTCCTTCCAACACACGCTTGTAGCCCTACAACAAATGTACAAACAGCCCAGCATTCCATTCAGTGATCTGCTTGCTCCTTCCACCAGCTCTCACCAAGAGCTTGTGTTAAAAGCTCCACTATATGCAAGGGAAAATGGTTTCACTTTCGACCTGGCTTGTTTGACACATGACAAGACCAATTTTGTCATGAATCTCCAGAACCCGGTGAGAGCAGAAGATCTTTCGTCTCGATCAACTTTAGACTTGACCCAATCTACAGCTCTTTTGCACGCGCTGTCACGAGAATTCTGTCTTGTACAGGGCCCCCCAGGGACAGGGAAAAGTTACACGGGAGAAAAGATCATCAAGGTCCTCTTGGCACACAAGAAACAGGCCAAGCTTGGTCCCATCCTCTGTGTTTGCTACACCAACCATGCACTGGATCAACTTCTTGAACACCTCCTCGATGACGGAATCGAGACTATTATTCGAATAGGGTCCCGTTCAAAGTCTGAGAGGTTGCAAGATCTCAATCTGCGAGTCGTCGTCAAAGGGTTTGATCCAACGAGGTCAGAGAAGAGTGGACTTTATGAATTGAATCAGAGAATACGTGACATTGTCCGGCAAGCAGCAAGCCATATACAGGATCTTTCGGGCTTAGATTCTTCAGAACCACTGAAAAAGCATATATCAGAAACCTCCCCCATACAATTCGAAGAACTCTTTGGAAAGTCTGAGGATGGATGGCAGACTGTAAACCACCACACCGACCGGAGCATCAAGAGATGGCTCGAGGGCGGATCCCGAGGTAAGCTGCAGACCCGTCACCTAGATACGTTGAAAGCGAGTCGGCTCTCCAGTATGAATCATGCCGAGCGTCGATTGATCCACGAACACTGGGTGAAGAGTATCAGGGATCCAATTATCTCTGAGATTGTAACACTCCACCACGAACATAAGAAATTGGTGGAGCAGCGAGATCGAGTCAGAGGTGATGTTGACTTGCGATGTCTCCAACAAGCCGATGTGGTAGGGGTCACAACGACTGGCTTGGCAAAAAAGCTAGATGTACTAAGAAAACTACGGTGCAAGGTCATGCTTTGTGAGGAAGCCGGTGAGGTGCTTGAGGCCCATATCCTTACTGCTCTTCTCCCATCACTGGAGAATGTCATCTTGATCGGCGATCACCTTCAGCTACGTCCTCAAATTCAAAATTACGATCTACAAAGCGCCAATCCTGGCGGCCAGAAGTATTCCTTAGACATGTCGTTGTTCGAAAGGCTTGTTCAGCCACCCCATGCCACCGAGGCGCGGCTTCCTTTCAGTACCTTGGAAACACAGAGACGAATGCACCCATCCATGGCCGAGCTTATCAGATCGACACTCTATCCATCCTTGGTAGATGCCGAGGCGGTGATGAATTATCCCAAGGTAGTGGGCATGAAGGAACGTCTATTCTGGCTCCACCACGAGCAGCTTGAGGCTGCAGCTGCCGATCACGATCCCCTTAACGCATCACATTCCAATGACTTTGAAATTGAAATGACAGTGGCCTTGGTCACTCATCTCGTCCGCCAGGGACAATACACTCAAGGAGAGATTGCTGTCATCACACCCTATTTAGGCCAGCTTCATAAGCTGCGTCGACGGATGGAATCCATGTTCGAGATCTGCCTGAGTGACCGCGATCTTGACGGACTTGAGGCTATCTACGACAGCGCCGGAAGCCCCAAATCAGTCCAATCAGCCGCCCCAAGCAAATCAGCTCTCCTCAAGAGCGTCAGAATAGCAACAGTCGACAACTTCCAGGGTGAAGAAGCAAAGATCATTGTTATATCCCTTGTCCGAAGCAACCCTCAGAAGAAATGCGGCTTTCTCAGCACGTCCAATCGGATCAATGTTCTCCTGTCTCGCGCGCAACATGGAATGTACATAATTGGCAATTCGAACACTTGCAGTAATGTTCGGATGTGGGCTAACGTCCTCGACATAATGAAAAAAGGGAATAACTTTGGAACAGAGCTCGAGCTCCAGTGCCCCCGACATCCGGAAACACCAATTCCAGTGTCTCAGCCCGACGACTTCGTAAAGTTCTCACCAGAGAGTGGGTGTAGGCTTTCTTGCGACAAGAGACTCGACTGCGGCCATTCTTGCCCTGGCAGGTGTCACTCGGACATCATACATAGTGCTATCAAGTGCCTCGAGGATTGTCCCAGACCCAAGAAAGGCTGTGACCATCCGTGTACTCTACGATGTGGCGATACTTGCCAGAAAAAGTGCCTTTTCCAAATGTGCGACATCAATCTCCTGCTTCCCTGCGGCCACCGTCTCACATCCGCCAAGTGCTGGGAAGCTCAGGACCCGGCTTCAATTCAATGTACGGTATCAGTCAGGCGCACTGTCCCAGGCTGCAACCACCAAGTGCGAGTCCTATGTCATGAGGACGTCACTACTGCCGGCTATCGATGCACCACTGTTTGCGGTCATCCTCGCGCCTGTGGTCACTCGTGTAGCAACGCTTGTTTCCGGTGCATTACACGGGAAGACGCCAAGGTAACTAGGCAGAACCATGGGATCTGCGAGCAGAGATGCGGGCGTGGTTACTCGACTTGCCCCCATAGCTGCTCCAAGGCGTGCCATAACGGGACCAGATGCCCGCCGTGCAATAAGCCTTGCGAAGTTCGCTGCGGCCATTCAAGATGCAGCAAGCCTTGCAATGAGCCTTGTGCACCATGCGCCGAGAAGAAGTGCTCCTCTTACTGCCCTCACTCACAGTGTGAGATGCCTTGCGCGGCACCCTGCGACTGGGTCCCATGTTCTCTGCGATGTGAAAAGATGTTGAGTTGTGGCCATAGATGTAAGTTTTGAGCCCCTATGGTTGTCCTGGATACTGAGGCATCGCAACTACCCACACAGTTATATGTCACAGTTTGTACTAACAGGTTCAGGCCCTTCGCTGTGTGGAGAGTCCTGTCCAGATTCAAAATACTGCCAGCAATGCGCATCAGGCGAAGTAAAGGCTGTTCATGTCGACTTCATCGAGATGAAGTCCTATGAGGAGGTTGATTTGGACGAAGACCCCTGCATTTTTCCCGACTGCGGGCATATTTTGACAGTCTCATCTATGGATGGACAGATGGAGTTGGCTTCACTCTACGAAGTGAATGAGGATGGCCACCCCGTAAAACTGCGAGGGCCATCTAAGCCCTTCTCTGTAGAGTCATCTGGCATCGCTGTTTGTGCGAATTGCCGTGGCTCCCTTCGAAGCATTTCGAGATACGGTCGCATCGTGCGTCGGGCCATGCTTGACGAGGCGACAAAGAAGTTCATTGCCTGGTCGAGTGCACAATATCTAACCCTCACAGAGACAGTGTTCACGGAACAAGAGAAACTGGAGAGTGTACTGGACACTGCCTTGGTACTACCTCCCACGGCAAGTGTTCTTACCCTTCCAGGATCCAGACAGAAGCTGCTTCAAGACATCCAAGGGCTATCAGGCGGAAGCAAGCGATATGGACCGATCATCAAAACTTGGAACGAGATATCCTCGTACAAAATGAAAGTGGCGAAAGAGGAGCAACCCTTCCAGCGTGTTGCAGATCTCGTCAAGCATGCTAATCGCCAGAACAATGCAACGCGAGTGTTCCAATTTGACGACTCAGTCATTCAAATCAAGGGGTACCTACTTGCTACGGCATTGTTACTGAAGTGTGAAAGCGTCGTTTTGTCTGACTTCATTCGACTCTACAAGAAGGGCAACTACCTAGCCCAGTGCGAGGTCAAAGTTGATTTTAATAGCCATTTCCAGGATTGCATGAATTTGATCAATCTTGCTCAAAGTTCCATGCACCCGAGGGAAGAAGTGCAAGGCCATATCTTTTACGCGCAGTTCTGTGTGTTTCGTCAATATCTCAGCAGTAGCTCGCCGAAAGGTCGCGCTCCAGGCACAATAATAATGCCGGAATCTGCTGCCACCGTTGAAGACGATGATAGCAAAGCGAACTCCTCCAACAACAAGCTGAGGGAAAAGGGCCTTGGCCATATCAAGCAAGCCCGGGAGCTGCTGGACAAGTATCCGAGCACCACGTCTGTCCTGAAGAATGAGATTGACGCTGTGGAGGGCGTGCTCAGGGACGGCGAATACCGCCAGGTTACAACCGAGGAGCTTCGAACGATCTACCAGGCCTTGGCTGGCGAGCTGAGGGGAACAGGGCATTGGTATACCTGTCAAAATGGCCACCCTTTTACTATCGGCGAGTGCGGGATGCCGATGGAGCAAGCCCGATGCCCAGAGTGCGGCGCTCCGATTGGCGGGCAGAATCATCAATCTGTGGCAGGCGTAAGTCGCGCAACAGAGATTGAGAACATTGCTATACGGTAGCTCGTGTACAGAGGCTAGGGCTGTAGATAGATAAGAGTACTCTTTTTTCACTCACTTGTGACCATGCCCACAGTAATACAAGCAGTATGTGAGCAATGACCTCCTAGATTTATAATCTATATCCTAGTCTAATAATAATCATTTGTGTTGTTATAAAGAATCATAGCTAATGTTTGGGGCTGAAAACGGCGGGGCATGCCACTGAAACTGGAACTGAGAAGAAATTCTTTACCTCCGACTATGAAGATAAACTTTGATTGCCTTCTGCTTATTACACACACGAAGATACATACTCACCCTACTGAACCGGTCTGTCAGTCGTCCGGGAGGACTTGCGAGTCTGCACACTCGCAGTCGTCCCAGATTTAGGCCTCTCGGTTCAGTCAATTGCTTGCTTTCCGTCTTTGTTCTGCCCGACCCCCTCCCACCCCATATGAATGAAATGACCGGAATGAAAAACAAAACCAAAAACAACCTGCTTGGAGGTTGCTTCGGCCAGAAAAACGGTCGCTTTACTCCACTGTCGCATGCCATCCATCATATGCATGGTGTTTTGTAATACACTCTCACCTTCCAATTTCTTAATGCTTAGATCGCGGCATTCAAGCATGAACGCGCGCTTCTCTCGGAATCCCTCTTGAAAAGCAAAACGCCGTGCAATGCAACATTCTCTGCACGTCTGCACGTCTCGTCTCCACGTCTCGTCTCCACGTCTCCACTTGTCGCCTCTCAAGCAAAGCCAAAATAATCAGCTCCCAGATTAATCGCGGTCATCAGGTTCGTCTTCAGCGTCTCCTGATTGTCATACGCCGGCAAGTCGAGTTGATTAAAACATGTGTGACTCGTCGGCAGCCGGTTCTGGCTCGGATCACGGTGAACTGTCATTCTGTTAGCCCTGCTTCCAACGTGCGTGTATGATGATCTATCTGGGCAGTACTTACTAGAAAACTTGGTCGTCCCCTGCATCCCTTCCAGGTCCTTGAAGCCATTCAGCGGCACCTTGCTCGTGCCCGTGATGAACTGCAACAATTTGGCGCGCTCCTCATTGCTCATCGCTCGCACGATGCGCCAGAACCACGTGACTTGCGGGCTGTTGGCATTGTAGTTGTGATACTCGGTATTGGCCTTCCAGTCATCAACGTCAATCTCCGGCAGCCCGGAAATGAGGAGCTCGAGCTCCTGCTCGTCAAAGATGGCAATCAAGTCGGCCGGGATAATGTCGTGGAAGCCCTTGACGAATTCATCCATCTGTTCCTTGACCGAGTCAAAGAGCCGGTACTGAACAATTTTCTGGACGTAGTCGTGCTTGTTCTCCTCGGTCACGCCAACGTTTCGACCGTTCGGAATCAGGTCGATGATCTTGCTCTCGCCGAATTGCTCTTCTGTGACAGAAAAGTCTTCCATGATGGAATCGGTGATGTCGTTCTCCAGAATCCATTGAAGCGACTTCAAGTAGTCAAGGTCCATGCTCTCTAGATCCTTCAGGCTGGGCTGTTTGCCAAGCATGCGCTTGTAGACAGCGCGCGAGAAGTGGCAGTCGAGCACGCGCCCCTCATGCAGGGCCTTGCCGATGATTCTGCCGACAAATTTGAAGTAGTAAAGGTGCTCATTATTCACCCAGCTCAGTTTGCTCGGGTGAAATGTGGTCTTGTCGGCAGCAACCGGTTCCCAAAGAGCCCAGTTGGGGTTGAAGATGCCTCGAGCAAGAACCTGGAACCATTCGCGCGTGACGCCGCCGGCATCAACACCTTCCTCGCCATTGAAGCGAATGTTGAGCTTGCCATACTTCATCTCGTCAGCACTCTTGTAGTAGAGCGCCTTGTACGAATCCTGGAAGACCTGGTCGCGACGGACATTCAACTGCAACGGCGTCTGGACATGTCTCTGCTGATGTAGTCTTGAATGGATCTGCTTGGTGAAATATGCGCGCTTGTTGTCAAAGTCCAGCACTTTGGGGTTCTTGACGAGCAGACTGAAGCTGCCGGCGCCTTGCATGAGCTTGGGTGACTGTCGGATAATATCGTTCAGGATCTTTCGGTGCTCGGTGGTGAAGTTGAAAAAGAGACTCTCAACGCTGTCCGTGTCTTCAACGGGGCCAGGACTGGTGGGAATGTGGGACTGTGCGGTTTGACGGGCCAAGGGAGCAGTATCCTTGAGCGACGTGTGCTTGCACACGACCATCAACGACTCGATCAGAGGTAGTAGGATGGTGGCAAACGCGATCACATTGTCCTTCTCAGACATGATTGCCAGGCATTCGCTGACCTTGGTCCACAGCGGCCCCAGGGACAGGCCTTCATACGAGGCAGTGAGAATGCTCTTTGCAGTCGACTCATCGCTATTGTCGTCCTTCTTTGGCGCAGCCAAAAAGTCCAAAGCTTTCAAGACCTGCAGCAACTTGATTTGATCGGACCCAGGCTGCGAGAACTTGGACGCGATCGGCCCGGACAGATCTGTGCTCGATTGGGCTTCTCGCAGCACCGGCAAGAATTCTTCAATGTCGTTGCGGATCGATTCGGATAGCCGCCTCACGTGGCCAATCAATTCCCGGCTAAAGACGGGACTGGTGGCCGGGATGGTGGAGATGCTGGACATGGTCTCGAGAGCGGCATGGAATGTCTCGCCTGTACACTCTTGCGCGACGAAGATGCGCACGACGAGCTCGAGATTCGATTCGGGAATGTGCGGGGGCTCAAACTTCTTCTTTGGCTGCTCTTCTTCTTCGTTGCCTCCTTCCTTTTGCTCATCCGAAGTAGGCGCTTCATCTGCAGGCTGCTGCTGCTGCTGCCGAGCTTGGTCAGCAGTGTCGTGTGGCGGAGCGGATGCATCATCGGTCATGACTGCGTCAGCTTGCGCCGACGACTGAGCAGATGATGTGGTGGTATCCTGCTGTCGATCGGTCATGACCGTGTCAGCTTGCGCCGACGGCTGAGCGGATGTGGTGGTTGCAGCTTCGGTGGGTGCACTCTCGTCATCTTCGGCTTTGGGCCCGTCATCCTTTTTGTCCTCGTCGTCTTCCTCGGCCTTGTCCTCCTTGTCCTTGCGCATGAGCACATTCAACGGAGCAGTGACGGCAGCCAGAAGCTCGGCCAGGGACTGCAGGCACGGCGAACTATCCATGATCAGCTTGCGGTCCAGCAGGCTGATCAGATCATTGACCGGATACTTGGTCGTCTTGGCGTCTTTGCCCTTGCCCTTCTTCAGCTTTGGATTGGCACTGATGTCGACTTCTCGCAGGAAGATGGTTCGAATGCTAAAGCCGTGCTGCGAGAGGTGCCTCAGTGCTGCCAGGCACTGCTGAACTACGACAAGCGGGGTAACCTCGTCGGCGAGGCCAGAGCTGGGCGGCATGGAGAGGGTTCGCTTGAGCGGCTGTGGCGTCTTCTGCGCACTCGAGGCTTTGGCGCGTAGCGAAAGGCTGGCAAGGCTTCTTTCGACAGCCGTCACATCGGTCGAGCCTTCCTTCAGGATGACGAGGAGGATGTTGATGACCTCAAATCTGGTCTGCCGGTTGCCGCAGACGTTGCGCAAGATGTGCCAGAGGTTGGCCTTTAGCGATCCCTGCTGCGGTAGAAACATGAGTCGCAAGAGAGTGGCAACTCCGGCCTTGTCGATCAGCTGAACCACCTGCCGCTTTGGGTCCCGGCGACTTGCACGGCCATCTCGGCCGGGGCCATCGTTGGGGTGTATGGGCAGACCGGCAAAGGGGTGGAAGATTCTTCGGGCATGCTCGCGGCCCTCCTGGGCATGGCGCGGAGCAAGCTGGTCGAGGATCTCAGCCGGCTGTTCGGCGAGGATTGCCCTTCGCAAGACAGGATCGAGGGTGGCGAAGAAATCATCATTATCCATTTCGCCAGCTTGGCCTTGCCCAGCCGTTTGGGCCTGCTGACGACGAGCTTCCTCGCGCTCTCGGCGGCGCTGAGCATGGGCTTCTTGCTGACGGATTTCCTCGCGAATATCCTCGGGAAGGGCGTTCAGGAAGTCGGGGTCAATTCCGCTGGCATCTGCATTACCCGTCTGCTGCTGGGCCTCTTCTCTGCGGCTGGCATACTGGTGCATGATGACCTCTTCCCGCAGTTCTTCGGGCAGAGCCTCAAGATAGTCATGGTCGATGTCGAGGCCTGTGATGTCTAATTGACGGCCTCGGATGGTGGTAAAGACGCGCGGCTGGTCGGCCTGAGCTCCAGCAGACGAAGAAGGGCCGGCTTGGTTGGCGTCGGCGGCAGTGTCTGCGGCGGCAGCTTCTTCCGAGGCGGTAGTAGGCTGAACGCCTTCCATGGGCTCAGCAGCGCCGACTCGATGGCCGGCTGAAGCGAGTGCAGCAGATGCATGGGCAGTTCTGGCCTCGGCTTCTGCTTCGGCTGCGGTTTCGGCTGCGGTTTCGGCTTCAGCTTCAGCAGCAGCGGCAGCAGCAGCGGCAGCAGCAAGGGCGGCAGCGTGCGCTTCTGCTCGCTCACGCTCCTCTTGTTCAATTCGAGCCTCTTCCTGGCGCTTCCGCTCTCTTGCTTCCTCTTCGGCCTTGGCTTGTTCTGCTTCCTTCTCAAGACGAAGGCGATCCTCCTCCTCACCTTGGCGACGCCGTCGCTCCTTTTCATCACGCTGCAGGTCGGGATAGAGACGCGACTGAATGTCTTTGGTGATGCGAGCGACCTTGTCGACGTGGGAGCTGCCAAAGATGAGCCGGCACTCTTCTTGCCATCGGGACAAAGTCATGGAAGGATGGAAGCGGACGTAGTATGCAACGTCATCTCGTAGAGTATGGTGATGGTGGTGGTGGTGATGATGGTGGTGATGATGGTGGAAATGATGATGAGGATGGCGGAGATGCAAGGCGTTGACGGGTGTTTGCAGAGCATCCCGAAGCTCGGTGATGCCAGGGCCGTTGAAGCTGAGATTGACAGATCGACCACCATGAATGAAGAGAGGTTCGCCTCGGGCGATGGCACCCATGATGGCATCCAAGATTGCTCCATGCTGGTTGCCGGATGCGTGTGTGTGAATGACGGTGGAAACGCCGCCGCCGTTGGCCACGGCCGTTGGCATGAAGCCGGCAAGCTCTGGAGGGAGACCGGCACCGAGTTCGCGCGTGATGGTGATGGCATCAGCGGGCGGCATCGGCGGCCTCATGGGGTGATTGGAGGAGGAGGAGGATCGGTGAAGCAGCGGATTAGAGCCATCATCGACATCCGGTCGGCCACCGCGGCGGGCAGGCATTCTGGCCAAGCCGCCGAGGGTGGGCGCGATGACACCATCGGGCCCAGCGATGCCTCGAGTGAGGAAGCCGGGGGGCAGACCTCTCATGACACGGGGAGCGCCGTGGCGACGGGAAAAGATGCGAGGAGGCCGAGGGGTGGGTTCTTCAAAGCCCCACTGATCTTCAAGAAGGTCGTCTTCGCCGTCCATGAGATTGTCAAAGTTGTCATAATCAACGTTCTCGTCCATGTCGTCGTCGTCATCATCATCATCGTCGTCGTCGTCGTCTTCCTCATCCTCATCATGTTGAGCCGGGCCGGCGGCAGCGTCTCGGGCAGTGTCGCCATCGATAATGAGGTTCCCTTGAATGGCCGGAATGGTGCCGTCATCGTCGGGCTCGACTTCGATGTCGAGGTCCTCGTCTCGGCCACCAAGGACTCGCAAGAGGTTGTTGAGGTCGCTCTGAATGCCATGTGGACCAGGCGCTGGTTCGATGTGACCGCCATCAAACTCAATCTCATCTCCGTCGTCGTCGTCGTCCTCATCATCATCATCGTCGCCGTCGCCGTCGCTGCCGTCACCTTCATCCTCATCCACCCACTCGCCTTGGTCTTCAGGGCCATCGCCAAGGCTATCATTGTCGTCGGCGGTGAGCTCGCCTTCATCGCCTTCAAGCATACTCTCAGCATCGTCGTCGTCGTCATCGTCGTCATCGTCGTCGTCATCCTCTTCATCGCTGTCTTCATCGCTGTCTTGGTCACTGTGATGGTGGCCGTCGTGGTCGAGATGAGGGTCGTCCATGACGAATTCAATGTCCATTGGCACATCACCGGGTAGGCCGTCGATGGGGGCGTCAGGATGGGCATCGGCCTCGTCGTCTTCGTCGCTGACGGGCTCGTCGCCGTCCTGGCCAGTGGCGACATCCTCGTCGTAGTCCATTTCATCGTCGTAGGCTTCGGCCTCATCGTACATCTCCTCATCTTCGTCTTCCTCGTCGTCGTCAGACTCGGACTCTTCCACTCGGTTGGGATCGAGCATGCCGAGTGCCGAGTTGCGGTAGAGATCCGGCGTCTCCTCCCGATCCTCCTGCACATCGGAGACGGACGAGGCGTAGGAAATGTTGTCGTCCGAGGAGGAGTTGCCGAGGACGGATGAGATGAGGCCGGGCGAGGTCAGGCTCAACTGAGTGGCGGTCGCGGTCAACTCCTGCAGCGGCTTCAGGATGAACTTGATGACGCGTCGGGACGAAGGGTGCGAGAGGTCGATCTCGGCAAGCGAGCTGGTCAGCACGGAAACGAGGTCCTTGTCGAACATCATGCGGCCAATGACCTTGTACGATGTGCTATGGGCACCCGCACTGCCCTCGGTGGGCACGGGCTTGGACAAGAGGCGATTGAACATGTCACTCAGGCAGAGCAACTTGCTGTACTTGATCTGCAGGGGCTCCGTGGACGCGGTTGCGTCCTTGAAGGCGCGGATGGCATGACCGAGGACGAAGCGCCGGACCGCCGTCAGATCGGGCTCGTCATCGTTGTCTTCAATGACGGGGGATGAGGAGTAGCGCGCGGGGGGGCCGGCCGTGCTCTTTTCGCCCGTCTTGGCACACAGGGCAACAATGACTTTGCAGGCCCAGTCGGAGATGACGATCTTCTTGCGGCAATGCAACGACTTGTTGTCCTTGTCAACATAGCCGGAGCAGACGAGGCCGGTAAGGAGGTAGTTCAAAATGGCCGAGCGAGGCTTCGAAGGCGTGGCCGCCGCGGCCGCGGCACCGGCGGCGGCACCGGCCACAGGCTCTGGCTTGCGCGAGAAGTTGATCAACTCAAGCTTGGTGCGAGTGTAGGCGTGCAAGAGCTCGACCAAGCAGGAGAGCAAGAAGCATGTGTAGAGGAAGATGGGGTGCTCGTCGGGCTTGAATTTGGCGCTGTCGGGGCGGGTGGTGGGGCGAATGTCATTGTCGGGCTCGGAAAAGGGCTCATCATCTTGGCGCTGATTGCGGCCCGAGAGCTGGCGGCTGACGGCGTTGATGCGATCGCTTGCGGCAACAATGCCATTGGCCGCACTGACAAGACCGTTTTCGGGCTCGGAAGAGTGGGCGGCAGGACGGTGGACGGCGGCGGGGGCCGGCTTGGTGGTGTCGACTTCCTTGTCGTCGTCGCCGCCGCCGCCGCCGCCGTCGCCGCGGTGACAAGTAGTGAGGAGCTCAGACAAGATGAAGTGAATGACGCCATCGGGATGGTCGACAACAGGAAGCTTCATGTCCGACGTCTTTTGCCTGGGGCCTTCGGGCTTGGCATCCTGGGCAGGCTCAGCGCTGCTGCTAGTGGTGGTGGTGGTGGCGGTGGCGGCAGCGGCGGCGGCGGATTCGTGAGCAGCGGCCGGCTGCTGCCGAGTCTTGCTCTGTTCAGCCGCGTCGGGGGGAGGGTTCTTGAAGGTGAGGGCAGGCGCAGCGGACTGGTTGGACCACTGGGCGAACTTGAGCATCTCCTGCGTGACGTCGACAAAGGCCTTGGGGTCCCGAAGGGCGACGTAGTAAAGCTCGCGGGTGTAGGTCTGGAGATCGAGCGTTCTTCCACCACTATTCCGAGCCGAGAAGGCGGCCTTGATTTCGCTTCTCATGATCTGCTTGAGCGTGTCCTCGTCCTCGAGCATGTGACGCAAGATGATCATGAACGGACTGAGCAGTTTGGTCTGGCCAAGGCCGCCGGGCAGGTCCTTGATCATGAAGAAGAGCTTGTGCAGGTTCTCCCTCTGGGCCAGGCGGGCGGCCAGCTCGCGACGTCGAGTTAGGATGACGAGGACTCGGGCAATTGCCAGAGCCATGTCTCTGTCCTTGGCGACGCGGGGCAGCAGGTTGACGAGGGTGTTGAAGAGCCGGGTCTTTTGGTCCATGTCCCAGACGGTGGTGGTGGAGAAGTGGGCAGGCGTGAAGGAGTCGAGGTCGCGCGGCGGGTCAAAGCGGACATCGTCCGGCTCACAGTCCTTGGCCAGCAAGGGCTCGATGATGAGCAAGATGGGCGCCACCCACGGATAGACGTGGTCGGCAACGTGGTCGGGAGCCTGGCTCGCGGCCATCGACTGTGGCAAGTCGAGGAAGGCGAGGAAGCCGTCGAAGTTGTCGCGATAGATGTGCCAAGTGTGGCGGAAGACTTGGTCATCATCGTTGATGAGGCCAATCAGATGGGCGGCGGCGGCGACCCTCTTGCCAAGCTCATCCGTCATCATGGCCATCATCACGTCCTCCTCTCCCTGGGTCGAGATGAGCGAGGTGGTCAAGAGGCGGGCCGTGGCGTCCCAGAAGTCAACCTTGGCCGATTCGGGTGACAGGTTCTTGGTGGCGCTGGAGATGAGAGCGCGGAGTTCAAAGGCCAGTGTCTGATGGCCGGCGAGGAGGTTGTTGCAGCGATCGACGAGATTTGCACGAAGCTCGGCTCGCTTGGCTTCAATGGCCTCGACGGAATGCTTGTTGGATGACTGCTGGGCCGCCTCGGCGGCCGGCTCGAGCGTTGGCGTGGGCAATTGACTGGGCTCGGACTCGTTCAGGATGTGGCTAAGATGCATTGCCGAGGAGGGAGAAGGCTGGGCCGGGCGGGCGGCACGGGTAGCAGCGGCAGCACCAGCGCCGGCGGCATTGGACTCGGCTCCGAGGGGCGGAGGAGTGGTGGCGCCCAGGTCTTCCTCCATCTCGGCCTCGGCCGAAGCAGGGCCGGGGTGGTGGTGGTGGTGGTGGTGGTGGTGGGCGGCGAGAGCATCAAGGCCGAGAGCATCAAGGCCTAGATCGGGGGGCGGGGCGGGGGTGAGAATGTCGGGGCCCGAGGGAGGCACCAGGCTCGGCGGCGGCGGCGGCAGGCCTGGGCCGGCAGGCGTGTCTCGCGGGGCGCCACCAATAAGGTCGGTGTCGGCGGCCGGTGCGTGCAGGCGTTGCCGGCGAGGGTTGGCGACCATGGCCTCGCAATACTCCTCTGCCGCTCTGTGGGTGTACTGGGCGGTCGAGTTGGTTCGGTAGAGGGCTTCGCGCGCAAGGTCTTCGGCGTAGCCCTTGTCCTGCAGGGCGCGCAGCTTCTGGCCGTCGATGGTGAACTTGCGAGGCGTATGGGTGGCGGGCGGAGGGTGGCCGGCCTGGCTTCGGGCCGCATCGCTCTCTTTGTCGCCCGTCAGCACGTTTTTGAGGATGGAGATGACTTTCTGCACAAGGTCCGGAGGCGCTTGGTCGGCATAGTCGCTGTCCCAAATGGCGCGGGCCAGGGGCAGGCCCTCGATGCGCAGGTCGAGCAGCAGCTGCTGAGGGACAAAGTAGAACGGTTTGGACGGATCAGCCGACTTGAGGACGCTGGCTTGATGAGAATCAACAATGCTCTGGGCATTGGTCAGCTCGTCGAGGGTGTCGAGGCAGATCTTGAGGCCGGTGTTTGCGTATGCGGCGGCGGCGGCGGTAGCAGTAATGGATGCGGCGGCCGTGGTGGTGGTGGTGGTGGTGGTGGTGGTGGCAGCGGTGGTGGCGGCGGCGGCAGCGGTGGTGGTGGTGGCGGCGGCGGCGGTAGCAGTAATGGCGGCAGCGGCGGTAGCAGTAATGGCGGCAGCGGCGCTCTGTGCAGGCGTGGCGGCGGCGGCGGCGGCGGCGGCGGCCTGCTTCAGCTCGTCGAAAAAGTCGGTGCCCAACTGAGTCAGCAGTCCAAGGCCGCCTTGGTCCTTGAAGGCTTGAATGATGTAGGACTGGCAGACGGTGGCGGTGCCCGCCGGGTTCACGTCGTAGAAGCAGTTGCGCACGTAGGACAGGCTGACGACGAGATAGGCAAATCTGGCATCCCGGTCCAGGAGCGAGTGGCCGTGGCGCAGAAAGGAGGGCTGCAGCTGATCGATGTACGTCTTGGCCAGGGCGTTGGCGACCAGGGCAATCTTCTGGCGCGGAAAGTGCTCGGGACGGCGCTTGCCGACAATGGCATGGCCAAGGTTGGTCAGCAGGTCGTTGATTGCGGTGGGAGTGTCGAGGACGAGGTAGCGAATGGTCTTGACGTTCTTGAACGCGGCCGATTGCCGATCCTTGTCCAGCGATGCCGCGGCCTCCTGCTGGGCAGGGGTCGAAGAGACGGGGATCAAGGCGTTGTCGGCGCGAGCCGTGTCCCAGACGCCGAGAAGCTTGTTGATTTGATCGTCGCCGGTGGTGAAGTGGTCGGGCGCGGTGGCGGTGGCCCACAAGGGCTTGATGGCGCGCTGCAGAATCACCGCTTCCCGGTTGCACGCGGCCGAGATGGAGCCGAGGCTGAGGGCGAGGTCGGCCAAGTGGTCGGCGACGTTGACCTGGCCGAAGAGATAGGTCTGGGCGGTGCGCGCGCCGTAGACGGGGGCATTGAAGACTTCTGCCAGCACGGTGGCCAGGCAGTAGACGGCCGTCAGGCTCCGGACGACACGGGTGCCGGCATGGACGACGGCCGAGGCCGAGGCCGGGCTGGCCGGGCTGGCCGGGCTGGCCGAGTGGGCGAAGATAAAGGGCGCAAAGTACAAGGTGGCGTCACGAGGCTGTTCGCGGCAGAAGCGAGTCAGTTGGTCGCACGCATACTGGGCGCGCTCGGTGAGAAGGGGCAGGATCAGGTGGGGCTTGATCTCGGCCAGCATGTGGATGACGCCCGACAGCTCGTCGAGGAAGCCGTGCAGGCCGAAGGGATAGGAAGAGGCGGGAATGCTGGGCAGGGTGACGAGGTCGAGGATGATGTCCTGGGCGCCGCAGTCGAGCAGGGTGGCGCAGGTGCTGGGCTTGCTCAAGAAGGCCGACAGGAAGCCGACGGCGGGGCGAAGATAGTCGGAGATGGTGAGGCCGGCGCCATCCTGGTCATCGCGGTTGATGTCTTGGTCCTGATGCTGGGCAAGGTCGTTGTCGGCGGCAGCGGCGGCCGCAGCGGCGGCGGCCGCCGCCGGCGTCGGAGGGATGAGGATGCCGTCGGGGGTGATGGACGCCTTGGCCGGGTCGGCCGTGTCGGCCGCGTCGGCCGCGGCGGGATCGGCCGCGGCGGCGGCGGCGGCAGGCTGAATGTCGGCGTCAAACTCGAGCACGTCTCCACTGGGCAGCTTGATGGCGCGCAGGGTGAGCAGGTCGGTGTCGGCGCGTGGCGGCGGCACGATCTCGGTGTGCAGAGCGTCTCGGCCGCCGCTGACGCTGTTTTCCGGCCCGTCCAGCCGCCACAGCTTTGGGCCGGCGCCCAGGTCAAAGGCCATTGCTCTGCCAATGTGGCGCACGCGGGCCAACATGACGATGATGGCAGAGGTGACGGCGGAGCGCAAGTTGGGGTGATGGCGCACAAGCTCGTCGAAGGTCTGGCCCAG
Source organism: Chaetothyriales sp. CBS 132003 (assembly GCA_003709865.1). Classification (NCBI taxonomy): domain Eukaryota; kingdom Fungi; phylum Ascomycota; class Eurotiomycetes; order Chaetothyriales; species Chaetothyriales sp. CBS 132003. The sequence continues at coordinate 264,883 of QRBJ01000013.1, read as the reverse complement.
CTCGCGCAGACTCTTGGTCTCGCTCATGGCCTTGACATGGGCGGCCGACTCGAAGATCTGGAAGAACTTTTCCAGCGCGCCCGACGCCTTGAAGGCCTCGAAGCCAGGCGTGGTCAGACAGATGGCCTCGAAGGCAGCGGCGACATTGAGGATGGCGTCGATGGAGGCAGGAATGCCGGGGCCCTGTTGCCGCGACACGCTGGAGATGTGGCGCTGGGCGGCGGCAGTAGAAAGATGCTGGCTGTCGGCGATGGAGGCAGGAGCGGCGGCAGGAGAAAGATGCTGGCTGTTGCTGATGGAGGCTGGAGCGGCGGCGGCGGCGGCGGCGGCAGAAACATGCTGGCTGTCGGTGGAGGCAGGAGTGGCGGCGACGGTACCACCGTGCTGGCTGTTGGTGATGGTGGCCAGGAAGCTGTCGATGATGGCGGCCTCGGCAAACACGTTGTAGCTCGGCGGATCGTTGTTGAGAAAGGCGCAGATGGCCTTGACCGTCTCGCTCCACGTCTGCGCGCCAAAGGCGGCCAGGTTGGCGATGATGCGCTTGAACGCGGCCGGCAAGGCCTGCGCGTCGACCAGGCTCCGCAGCACGCGGTCGGCGTTGGGGCCCTGGTGGCGGCTGATGTCGTTGACCATGTCAATGATGGAGCGGATGATCTGCTGGTGCAGGTGCGGGATCTGGTAGTCGGTCAGCCGGGTGCGGTAGCAGGGCGCGATGCCCCGGCCAGCCTCGAACAGGCGCCAGGCGTCGTCGACCAGCGTGCGCAACAGGCTGTTGGTGTGGTCGAAGGCGCCCGCGGCCAGGAGCATGTGCAGCCCGTCCTTGAAGTGGTGGAAGTAGGTCTTGACAAAATCCAGCATACGCAGGTGGATGCGCATGGCCTTGGCCGTGGTGACCGTGAAGCCCGACGCGTAGGCGGAGATGAAGTCGGCAGCCATCACATTCTCGCCCGAGCGGCCGTGGTGGCCGGCGGCCTCGAGCACGACGCGCGGCATGGAGAAGACGGCCTCGCGCCAGTCGTCGCCCTCGAGGCTGTCGCTGTCGCTGTCGCTGTTGGTGTTGGTGTTGCTGTCGCTGTTGGCGTTGCTGTTGGTGTTGCTGTCGCCGCTGTCGCCGCTGTCGCCGTCGTCGTGCTCAATGTCCTTCAAGCCGCGCCTGGTCAGGCGAAGCAGCAGGCCGTTGCGCGAGCCGGCACCCAGCGCAGCCATGATGTCGGCCGCAAAGAGCTTGTGGCGCGCCAGCACGCCCAGCGTCTCCATGCTCAGCGTCTGCATGTACCGGCGCACGGGCTGCTCGGCGCGCTTGGGCTCCTGGATCAGGCTGACCAGCTGCTTGACCAGCTCCTGCGGCTTGAGCGCGCCCGAGTCGTGGGTGAGGAGCTCGCGATACATGTCGCCGTTGCTGAAGACGTTGGCCAGCGTGTTGATGGCCAGGATGCGGATGGCGAGCAGGTCCTGGCGGCTGTTGGGCGACGACGACATTAGACCGTAGGCAATGCGGAGCTTGTGCAGGAGCTCGTACTGCTGCTCGGCCGGCACGTCGGCCGGCATGGCCTCGAGCACCTTCTCGATGGTGGTGCTGCCAAGCTCGGCCGCCGTGTACTCGATCACGCGCGCTGGCTTCGCGTCGCTGGCACCCGCGGCCTCATGGTCGGTCGCGGCCGAGGTCTGGCGGCGAAGCGGCGAGGGCGTGGCCGGTGCAGATGTCGCTGCTGTTGCCGCTGCTGTTGCCGCTGCTGTTGCTGCTGTTGCTGCTGTTGCTGCTGTTGCTGCTGTTGCTGCTGTTGCTGCTGTTGCTGCTGTTGCTGCTGTTGCCGCTGTCGCTGTCGCTGTCGCTGTCGCTGCCGCTGGCTCCTTCGGCTCGACCGCCCGGCCGAACCACACGACTCTCGCAACAACCGCACCGGCAGCCCAGTCGCGGTCTGACGCGGCCGCAGGTTTGGCGCCTGAGCCGTGGTGTGCGCCCGCCTCTCCTCGGTCTCGGCAGATGGCGCGGAAGTCGTTTGGATTCAAGGAATTCCACGACGACGACGTGCGTCGCGGCCGCGCAGCAGCAGCCGCAGCCGCCGCCGGCTTGTCCTTGTTGTCCCTGGCCGTCTTGACCGGCGACGGCGGCCCTCTCTTGCTCGGCCCCGCTCCACCGGCCGTGGCCATGGGGCTGGCCAGCAGGCGCAGCCGCTGGTGGTCGTACTCGTAGAACTTGGCCGGCACCGACGTCGGCAACACGCGGTCGGCGTAGCGCTGGGCCAGGAAGATGGTCAGGCGCAGGGTCTGGTGCAGCAGCGACAGCGACGTCGTGTTGAGCAGCGCGTTCAGCCGGTCGGTCGAGTTGTACACCGGCCGGTTGGCGCACTTCTCCATCAGCAGGCGCGAGAAGTCGAGGATGGCCTCGACCAGCTGGCGGTCGCCGTCGGCGCCGAAGCCCAGCGCGGCCAGCGCAGCCTCGTCGTCATAGCCCGGGCTGCCGTCGAGCAGCACGCGGCAGCCAAACGGCCGAGTCTGCGGGCCGCCGTCCAGGCCGTAGGCGGCGATGGCAGCCTCGAGCACGGCGTCGAAGCGGTCGAGCGGGCCCACCCAGTGCATCAGGTCGCCGCGCGGATACGACCATCGCTGGCCCCACGAGGCGAACAGCTGCGGCAGCTCGGCGAGCGGTGCATCGAGCAGCTTGTCGACGAATGCGGCCACGGCCGGAGACTGCGCGAGGTGGTCAGTGGGGGTTGCCAGTCGGCCCTTCTGCTCTCTTTCCGTGCCTTTTCTGGCCGCGGGCGGAGGAGAGGGGTGGTGCTCTTACCAGAGACAACTTGTGCTTCTCCTGCGGCTGCCTCGTAACCTTGCCCATCTTCTACGACTCACTGCGGCCGCAGCAGCGGAGGCGGCATCAGAGACTTGCTGGCTCCTGCTCGATCAGCCACGGCGAGCAATCGATGGCGTCAGGCGGATGGCGGATGGCGGATGGTGGATGGCGGCAGCGAGGGCAGCAGCGAGGGCGGCAGCGAGGGTGGCAGGAACGCAGCGTCAAGAGCGGCAGGAACGCAGCGTCAAGGGCGGCAGGAACGCGGCGTCAAGACGGCAGGAGCGCGGCGTCAAGACGGCAGGAACGCAGCGTCAAGGGCGGCAGGAACGCAGCGTCAAGGGCGGCAGGAACGCGGCGTCAAGACGGCAGGAACGCAGCGTGGAGAGGGGCAGACGGCGTGTTGCTGGGCAGCAGCGGCGGAAGCAGCTGCAGCTGCAACAACGGCAGTTACAACAAAGGCTGTGCTGATGCCGGTGCCAGTAGTGGCCGTGCTGCTCGTGCAAGGCGTTGCAAGGCAGGCGCAGTCAGCCAGTCAACCCAGATCGATCGCTCGATCGCTCGATGGCTTGTGCAGAAGCCACGACGGTTGGCACGCTGTGTGCACTGCTGGGGCCGCGGCGTCCGAATGGAGGCTGCAGAATCAGAAGAGGGGTCGTCGCGGACGGCGGGTTGATGAAGGAGTGGAATGGTGGTGGGTGATGATGATGGCCAGTGAATTGTTCGACGGCCGTTCTGAATTACCGGAGCTGACGCACCGCACACGGCCGCACATACCGTACCTTACCATGCCTTCGCTTGGCGCTTGACGCTTGGCCTATCGTCCGGCACGTCATCGCTGCGTCGGGCAACTTAGCCGGCCTTGACCATACCGCGCCCGGGCCGTCGAAGGCGCCGCCCGTAGCACGCCTAGCATAGCCCGTAGCACGCCCAGCCCAGCCCGTAGTACGCGCCCAGTTGGCGCCCATGCCAGTGTCGGCCAAGCCGTTGTCGTAGGGGTACTGAGTTAACTAGCACGGCAGTCTGATGTGGTACACTCACTCATTACGCTCTGATCCTACAATCATACACGGCCCCTGGGCCATATCACCGCCTGGGCCATATCACCGCCCGGGCCATATCACCGCCTGGGCCATATCACCGCCCGGGCCATATCACCGCCCGGGCCATATCACCCCCTGGGCCATATCACCACCCCCCGCTTACTGCTTTGCCTTCCACTGCACCTTCAGCATCGTCGGCCCATTCGACAGCCTGTTCTGCCGCTCGTCCAGGTACAGCATCCCGTCGCCCTCGCCTCGCACCTGCTTCAGTTGTCCCAGCGGGCCTGGCACGCGCCCAAAGCTCGCCAGAGGCCCGACAACCTGCAGCAGCGCGCCCGCACATGCCTCGTGCAGGTCTGCCGCAATCTTCACGCTGGCATTGGCCGACAGCTGTAGTCCGGTGACATTGTAGACCACTGTTTGCCCCTGGGCCTCGGCCGCCGCCGCGTCGCTGGCAATCGTCACCTGTGCACTCTCCGCCGTCGCCTGCGTGATCAAGTCGGCGAGCCCCGTTGACTGGCCCTGGGTGGCCTGCACTCCAGCGCTCTGTGCCGCCGCGATCCCAGCCGGCCCCCCAGACAACACTTTGTCGATTAACTGTGCGCTGAGTCGACTCGCCGACACGATTGTTAGTGCAAACTCGGCCAGCACCTGGGTCCAGGCTAGATGCGTGGCGTCGTCGCCGCTCTGTGCCACCGCCGACCACGCGTGTTTGCCTGCAGCGCTCACGTACTTCTCCACCGCCACCACCTCTGCCTTGTCATCGCCCGCCCGGGCTTTGCCGTGCGCCACCTTGGCCGCGATCAGCTCGGCCAGCTTCCGCACCTGCTTCCGCCGCGCGCCGTTCAGCGTGGTGCCGGGCGCGGCCGTGAAGCCAAAGTCGAACAGCACGCTCAGCAGCTTTTGCAGATCGAGGCTGTCGAATGACTCGCCCAGCTTGCTCACATCGCCGTCGGAGAAGCCGCCGGCTTCCATCAGAAAGCGCACGTAGGCCTCGTTGACCACGTCCCTGACAATGTCGATCTGCTCAAAGTCGCCCACGCTGTACTGTCCCTGCTGCCACGTGTGCTGGATCTTGCTCAGGAAAAAGGCGTGCAGCGCCGGCTTCCATTGCCCGCCTTTGGCCAGAGTGCCGAAGAAGACGGCGCTCAAGGGTTGCGACGACGCTGGCCGCGGCCCGCCCAGGCCAATCAGCCGGCGAGACCACAGCCCGGTCGTGATGCCGATTTCGCCCTGCGCCCGCACAGTGCGAACCTGCCGCCCGCCCTTGGGCGCCTCAAAGTCGTAGTACTGCGCCTGCCCGAGCCGCTTGAGCAGCGCTTGATTCTTCGTCGGCGTCACCAGCGGATAGTGTGCATAGATCGAATTCGTCGCAAAGTGATTGGGCAGCGCCGTGAGCACGACCTTGTTCAGAACACAGCCGTAGTCGATCGACGTGTCGTACTCCACCACCTTGAACCCCCAATTGGTCAGGTTTTGCGGTGTGTAGTCGATGGTGTAGAAGCGGTCGCTGCGCACCAGAGACACAGCGTCCGACAGGATGGCGCGCGAAATCGTGAAATTCGTGCACAGCCCGCTGCCCGGCGACATGGACTTCTTGGCCGCCTCCACGATCACGCCGGGATAGAGCTCGACGTTGTCCGGGTGTCCGTACAGATTGCGCAGCTGCTGCTGGATGTACGGGTCCGGGTTGATGTCCTCGAATGTCTTGTGTGCAGTCAGATTAAAGTACTCGCGGAACTCATTCAGGCTGGCCAGGTTCCACGACCGCGCTTGGATGATGCCCAGCATCTCGATCGACCGCATCACTCGCGGCACATGGCGCGTCTGGAAGGCCCCGGCCACGTCGTTGACGCTGTCGATCCAGATCGCCGCCAGCTGGTCGTCCGCCAGCCTGCCGTCGGCCTGCCGCTCAACCGTGTGGAATGGCCGCTGTTGCGGGTCGGCCGGCAGCGCCTCCACCCACGCCTGCAGCGCCTGCAGCACTTCGGCCATCGACAAGCCGGCCGGATCTTTGTCTCCGACCAGCTGCTTGAACGCCGCCTCCGTCCACGCCTCGTCCCGCTGCGAGATGGTGCTGTGCCAGCGGTAGATCAAATTGAACTCCGCCGACACCTGGTTGCCCTGGCCCTCGGCGATTTTGTTCTTGACCAGCGCCTTGCCTTCCTCCGACCGCGGGTCAAGGCTCCACTTGCTGTTGACGGAGTTCAAGTTGAGGATGGTGCGCACATAGTCCTTCAAAATCATGTTAATGTACAGCCCTGTGGTCACAAGCCTGCCCGTCTGGAACAGCGCCTCGTCGTACTCCTGCTCCGCATTCGCGCCGCCCGCGCCGCCTCGTGGCCGGAGGATGGAGGAGAAGCGCGCGTTCTCGTCAATCTTGGCCAGCGTCTCCACCGCGCTGTTGTGGAAGCGGTTGAAGAAGATCAGCAGCACGCCCACGCCGGGCGGAAAGCCGAGGATGCGCTTGTCCGCAAAGCAATCCGCCTTGAGCTTGCCGTCTTTGCCGCTTCGCACAAGCATCTGCTCCTCGCCGTTGCTGCCGTACAGCGGCGCCAGGTCGAGGTAGGAGCTCGTCTCTGAGATTTCAAAGTCTCGGTGGCTGGTGTGAAAGATGTCGTGGATGATGATCGAGGCAATGTAGAAGAGCACTGAGCTGATGCTGTTGGGATGAGGCGTGAACGTGTTGCGAGCCAGCACGCTGTCAAAGATCTGACCGGGATCCGGCCGGGCCACAGGCTGCTCCACTTTCGGCCGTACTGTGCGTGCATACGCCTGGCCCGCGGCTCCAATGTTGGGGAAAAGGACGGAATTGTTGCTCCCATCGGCCTGGCGAAAGACGAACTTGGATCCCAGGCTGGTCTGCGGCGGATGCTGTAGGTCATCCCACAGCTGTGTTAGAAACAGTTTGGTCAACGTCTCGCTCTCGACAGACTGATACGGCAGATCCGTCGCCAGCTGGATGATCCTTTCCATCAAGTAAGTCTGGTCGTCCATCGGTTCGCCTTTGATGCCCGACAGCGCCACGTCTTTGAGTGTGCGGATGTTGCGCAAGTTGAGTGCTCGCAGTTCCTGCAGCAGCTTTTTGCCCGCATGCGTGCTCTCCTCCGAAGACTGCGAGGTGGACGACAGCCGCCTGGTGCGCGTAGCCACCGTCGTGTTTGGTATGTCTCCATTCACCTGCTTGGCCTGGCCCGAGCCAGCTCTCTGCCCAGCGCTGGAAGAAGAAGGTTGCGACTCAGCCTTGTTGCCAGAGAAGCACCACAGAGACTTGAGCAGGCCCGCCATACTGTATTAGTGGGAAGGGGGAAATGAGCAAGTCAATCAAGTTCTATGTGTTCAGGTAGCATTCGACGAGTCAGCAGCAGGTGTCAGTCAACAAACACAGGCCGGGCGAAAAGTAAAACAGGAAACTGATTCAGACCTGCTTTTGAAGGAGGATCGCATGTTCAGCTCGCCCCTGCCGCCCGCAGCATATGAGACTACAAGTTCAGCCCATTTATTGGGCGTTTTGTGGCTTGAAGGCATCCGGGGGCGCGACTCCACCGCCGCTGTGTGACAATTCTCCTGCTGACTTCTTACACGACAGACCGTCCCCACTCAGAAGTTTCCGTACAGTGCCCAGTTTACACCAAAATAGCCACTTTTCATTACAATATTTCTGAACACCTCGGGCATATTGTTATTTATCATGCCTACTGATATTCTGCGCCATTTTAACCTCGCTTTATAAACCATCCAGCGCTCTCAGTGAATTTTCAATTTCAATGTCGATAGTAAGTAAATTAATTAATACTCTTCTGTTTAGACTTGTAGTTGAGCAATTTTATATCCCCACATCAAATTTTAGCCCAAACAGAAGAATGAGCACCATGATGAATATTTAAAAGTCTTTTGTAAATGTTTACAATTACAAAATCAAAAATCTTCACATTCTTACCTAGATTCTAGCTTGTAATGCCTGCCAAAACTCGTGTTTTGTTGTACAATCGGCGGTGTACGGAAGCTTTTGCGACCTCTGTCTCTGTAGGGGGCCACGGTCGGAAGTCAACAGCGCGCTAGAGGCCTGCACGGCGCAGAACTGGGTATCGACAAGTTGGCTTCAGCCCGAAATGGCCGGCTGCTTCGTGCGTCCCGGACCCAGGGACCTCGACTACGTACTCTGTGCCATTGATCGTCAATATCCGGGCCAGCTAGTCGCCACTTTAGCATGTGTAGCTGTCACTTGGCTGGCTCGTGCGTACGGCCCATTAGGCTGTAAGCAAATGTGAATTGTCCGTCACTAAACTAGACTTTTCACAGGCCCACCGAGCTGCCGAGCCAACGAGCCACCGCCCTTTTTCGCTGGGGGGGCCACGGCGCCGACGCTGACAGCTCGCGTGGCCCAACCAGCGTTATCACCTCCGGTATTTTATTTGTTGTGCCGAGGGCTGAAATCGAACTGCTTGGTTCCGCATCCGCGTTGCTCGTTGACGCTGACCGACGGCATCTCGTACCAAACACATCACTGCCTAGGCCTCCATCTCCATCTCCCACCAAACACATCACTGCCTAGGCCTCCATCTCCATCCATCTCGTACCAGACACATCACCAGATAGATCTCCATCTCCATCTCCATCTCCACCTCCACCTCCGCCTCCACCTCCATCTCCATCTCCATCTCCATCTCCATCTCCATCTCCATCTCCATCTCCATCTCCATCTCCATCTCCATCTCCATCCCTCTCCCACACAAGTCGCCCAACCAGTGAGATGGCGTCGAAAAGCATCACTCTCCAGATACGGCCCCGCGGTATGCATGCCGTCTTCTCGTGTCTTCCCCGGCCATCCAGCCACTGACTCAGCTATGACGCAGGCAAGCCGGTCAAGAAGCTGCCCGACTCGGTCTCGCTCGCTGTGTCGGCCTCAACCGCCGAGCTGTACGCGTCGCTGGCCGTCCAGACCGGCTTCTCCGTACACCGGCTGCGGCTGACCAAGGGCTCCGATGGCTCTGTCATTGCCAACACCACCGACACCTCGCTGGACGCGACCGGGCTGCGCGACCAGTCGACGGTGGTGGTGAAAGACCTGGGCCCCCAGATCGGCTGGCGCACCGTCTTCGTGGTGGAATACCTGGGGCCCATCTTCATCCACCCGCTCGTCTTCGCGCTGCGGCCCTACCTCTATGCTAATGCGCCCGGCCACGCGTCCCAGCTGCAGACGGTCACGCTGCTCGCCGTGGTCGCTCACTTTGTCAAGCGCGAGTTCGAGGGCATCTTCGTGCACCGCTTCTCCTCTGCCACCATGCCGCTACGCAACGTCTTCAAAAACAGCGCGCACTACTGGCTGCTGTCGGGCCTCAACATGGCCTTCTGGGTCTACGCTCCCTTCTCGTCTGCCGCCGCGCCGCCCAACCCTGCCCTGCTGTACCCAGGCCTGGCCATCTACGGCCTGGGTGAGATCGCCAACTTCCACGCCCACCTAGCCCTGCGCGATCTGCGCAGCTCCGGCGGCACCGAGCGCGGCATCCCCCAGGGCCCGCTCTTCAACCTAGTCACCTGCCCCAACTACCTCGCCGAGACCATCTCCTGGCTTGGCGTCTACCTGATCAGCGGCTTGAACTGGAGCGTGCTGCTTTTCGCCATCGTCTCCACCGCTCAGATGGCCCAGTGGGCTGCCAAGAAGGAGCGGCGCTATCGCAAGGAATTCGGCGACAAGTACAAGCCAAAGCGATACTGCATGCTGCCAGGTATCTGGTAGTACAGCCAACAGTCTTGGAGTCATTGAATCATTGAATCATTGAATCATGGAATCATGGAATCATCACATCAAATCATCAAATCATCAAATCATCAAATCATCAAATCATCAAATCATCAAATCATCAAATCATCAAATCATCAAATCATCAAATCATTACAATATTACATCATCGAGTCATAGACCCCGAGCTCCTTATCAATCGGTTGGCATCCTACTTTTCGGGTATGCTTCATTCCAATTCCCCTAATTGCTAAAACGTCTCACACGTGTATTGAAACCAAAAAGAGAGACAACTACTTACCACTGCTGCCTACCGATATATGTGTAAAGATCAGTTCTCATGACACGGTAGTCAAGCTAGCTATTCAAAGAATAAAATCCCCTCGAACCTTGGTCAAACTAATTACCTTTTTCTCCTTCCACACATTCTCCCCTTGGCTATTCGTCAGGTACACGTGGGGACAGCTAGTAGCTACTGTCCTTACCACATTACGTATGTCCACGCCTAGAAATCCGAGCCCCATTAAAAGAGGGATTCACTTCTGTTGCATTGTCTTTTTACACTCGCCATGGCATGGTTGGTACAGTGGGTACACAAGAGCTGACCAATGCGGGGTATTTCCGAAGCTGCGCATAATCAAGTGCAAAAGTAGGAGTTTGGATTTTCGACGCAGGGTGTGTGTTAGGCCTGGAACGCCAGGAGGCTGGAGAACTCTATAACTCCAAAAAGTCAGGGAGTCTTGCCACTCTCAGGCCAAGGTTCAGGCTATATATATATATGCGTGCCATTCGTGAGAGTGTGCATGAAACCTTGGTGCGCATGCCTCGCTAGCCGTCTTTGTGGAAGCGGCTAGAACGGACCGACGCGACACCCCGGAAGCGCTACGCCGGGAAGCGCTCTCGCTCCAAAGTCAATTTTGTCTTCGTCAGTCAGTCCATTCCGCTCTTCCGTCGTCGTCGTCGCCGTCGTCGTCGTCGTCGTCGTCGTCATCGTCGTCGTCGTGGGCATCCTGGATTAATCTAATTCTTATTTTATATTCTATGTACATCTACCTCGTCTGAACTACATAGCCTATCTATTCGCTCAAACTGCAAAGCTCCTGTTGTTGACTGCTATTCCTGCGGCCGTACGTCACCTCTTGTGTCGTCTTGTCGTCTCTACGCTTTTTGTCGTCTCAATACTGTTTGTCCGTTTGTCGTCTCGGTTCTGTTTGTCCATTTGTCGTCTCGATGCTGTTTGTCCGTTTGTCGCCTCGTTGCTGTTTGTCCGTTTGTCGTCTCGTTGCTGTTTCGCCACTTTCATACAAGTCGTCACTGTTTACCCATCTATCTTGTTAATAATACCCCACACTTCCTCGCCGAACCCAAACAAACTGCCACAGTCATAGCTGACCACCCAATAGCGCGGACAAACAGATATACCAAGTTCTCGTTGCACCGCCATCCAGCCAGCTCGAATCAAAGTCCGCCTGCGTGAAGAATTCTAGTGATGCTGTCGGGTCAACGATCCCTAGGTTCGCATATAGAATCCCCTTCCATCCTCCACTCACGTTCCACGCCGGATCAGTTGCATTGTCGGCAAAGTACGTCGCCCACTCTTCCGCCACAAATTGCTGCGTCCGCATCAGGGTTGAAAAGGGCATGATCGGAATCATGTGAATTCCCTGAATATACTCCAAATTGGTCCCAAAATATGTCACATGGTCGACCTTGTTCTCGAACAGGATCCCGGTAACCTTGTTGCCGATGAATTCAGCCGGCTGGTTGACGTTGGACGAGTCCAGGAGGAAGTAATTCTGGAGACTTCGACTGAGCACCGCCAGCATCAGATTTCCTCGAGCTTCCATTGACGCGTCGCCAATTGTCCGGCCCCACATTTTTAGTCCGTACGCGTGCATTGCGTCTTCTGAGCTCGACTCCTCGTCTTTGCCGTCTCCACTCTCAAACAGACCCTTAGCCCACGAGTGGCCGTTGTAGAAATCGAAATGCCTGAATATGGGAAAGTATTGGTCCAGCGCGCTCGGGTTAGACGTATCCCTCGCCAACGTATTGACATAGTCCTTGTTCGCCGCCAGCCACGATGGGTCCAAGTAGCCGATGATCGAAGCTGCGTGGAGGAAGTAGCCATAGTGAAAGTGGTGATCGTTGTAGTATGAGTTGCCAAAATCCACGCCAGAATCTCCAGTCACATAGCTCGCCGAAGACACAACGCCCTTCCAGTCAAGGTCGTACAGCAGAGGGTATTGCTGTTGATTGCTGCTGAACACATTGAACGCTGCCTTGAGTTCTGCCAAGGCTGATGAAGCGAGATATTCTTGCCCAGTGATGTTGTTCATCGCGAACACCAGTGTGGCAAATTTACTCAAGCCCTTCCCACTGTAGTACATGCTGTCGAGATTCGTCTGTGCTGACATGTTCTGTGATGCCTCAATCGCTGCGATGTTTTGGACAACAGCAAGTGCCGATGTACTCATGCTCTCCAGGACCTTGGTCTGTCCATCAGGCCTCCAAGGCGCAAAGCCCATGTCCGTCGGCAACTGCTCTTCCAAGACCCAATAATCCGCCGACACAGCCCGTCCAACACCCTTTGTCAGCGTGTCCAGACACACGTCTGTGATATTGCCTTGGGTGCTGTTGTCGAAGGACTGGACGTGGTGGGGAAGGGCAAACATCAACAAAGTTGTATTGTCGGCATATGGTCCACCTTTGCTCCATGACAAGCTGTACTGGGCCACGTCCCCGCTTGCATAACCCGATATGGACCCGGCAGTGGGATAAGTGCCAGCTGCCATGTCATACACCGATTCATTGGCTCCACTCGGAAGCTTGGCGATCTGGATCATACCCGACCAGCTGTTGATCCCTTTCATCATCGTACTCGATACAAGCTCGAAGTTTGGAGCAATTCCATTGTCAGAAATAGCATAGATGAGCCACACCCGGTCATCTTCCAACGTGATCTTGTATTTTGATACTCCAGACGACGTGATGCTAATTGCACCAACACTTCGAAAGAATACGCCGCTTTGAACCACTGGCTGACAGTTGGTGTACAATCCGGTTACGAAGGCCATTCCCCTCACCATTGGTATTGTAAGTACTGGCGAAGCACCCGACATGGGCGACAGGTGCACATTGGCCGACAGAACTTGCAGCGAGTCTGTTGTCAAAACAGTCTGGTTCTGCAATTCTACAGCCGATAAGATCAGGGACTGGATACCGAGTGGATTGATATAGTAGCTCGCGGGATCGTTTGGAATCTCTGTGTTAGACGGCCCAAAGACTTCCTGGCTACTCTCGATATGAGAGATAGCAATTCCCCAAGATTCAGCATTGCCGCTACCCTTTGCCCAAGTCAATGAATAAGGCATAGGAAAGGCCGGGGAACTTTGGTCTCCCAAGTAGAAATTAGAGTAGAAACCATTTGTCTCAATGGGCCCGGTCTGGTTTTGTATGCCTAGGCGTGGGACGGGGTGGCCGGCCTGCTGCTCAATGTTGGCTGGCGGTTGGCGAATGTCTATCGGGAGGAACATGTCCTGGCCATCGCAACCAATTGAGAATGCACATCTCGTACTCGAGGCAGTTGGAAGTGACGACGGAGATCCAGCAGTAGTGATTGTTTCGGCGACCGTAGAAGTCTCTGTCGATGCTGCTGAGATAGTTGTCTGAGATAGAGAAGTTTCGGTGGTTGTCACAACTGTCGTGCCGACAGATGATGTAGGGCTCCCGTACTGATCAGTTGTGTTGAAAACAGAAACCACCGTGATGGTCGCCGTCGTCTCGACCGGTAGTCCCGTCACTGTCGAGCTGACTACTACCGACTCTATAGTAGTGTGGGGCACCGTTATAGTCTCTACTAACGTACTTGTAGGTTGCGTCCAGGTCGAGTTGTCAAACGGAGCAATTGTATCAGTCGGCAGCAATGTTGACTCCGATATACTCGGTAAGCTTGTCGGGAAAGGTAGCGACGACGGATTGCCATCTGTCTGCAATGAAGTGACAATAGATCCGGTAGTTTGTGGCCCTTCCGAGGCAGATGTAACGGTCGGCGTCTGGGTCGACGGCAGATCGGTCGAGATGACCGTTTGCAAACTTAGACTGGCATCTCCAATGATGACCGTTGATGTCAAGGTAGACGACAGACTAGATTGGACACCTAGACCGGTGACGGACGCTGCAGCCGAGTCGTCAGCCTGTATCACTGAAGTTAGTGCATTGCCACCATAAGGACATTCACCCTCCCAGTGGCATTTGATAAAGGCGGGGATAAATGGAGGGGGGGAAACCCTAGGAAGCGCCGCGGCGAAATAGACCTGTGGGAGAATTAGTATGACTGATGTGTGACTGAAACGCATTTGAAGGAGAGCAGAGGGTTCGGGAGAGCAGAGGGTTCAGGAAAAGGGCCGGTGTGGATTCAAGGGTTAGGTGTGCGAGGGGGAAGTGTTGGTTGAGCCAGGCGAGTTCCACGTGGGTATGGGTATGGCACCGGGCGTTGTTCGCTGTTGGGTGGTACGAAAGCAGCCAGGTATGCACCATCGGAGAACGAAGGTCATGTTGCGGATGGGGATTCTGGCCTTCATGTACTTGTCTGTCAACCGGGTTGTGGAGTGGGTGTCACGTTTCCAGGACAACATTGGCCTCTGTGATTCCAAGGTTGTTGGTCGGGGGACTGTCATACCAGAGTCGAGAGTGTGGACCACGACAACATTAGTTGTGCTATAATGGTAAAGCCTGACGTGTGGACAGCGCGTCCAGACCAGTGTCAAGGGACGTCAAAAGGAAAGTGCAACAAACAAGAAATCAAGAAATAGTTAGGGAGGAGAGTCTAGAGGAGAATGTGAAAAGACAAGATGATGATGATGGTGATGGTGATGATGATATAGGATGTACAGTCTAGAGATATAGGTCCTAGGAATGGGGTTGATGATGATGCATAGATGAGGGAACGATGATTGCATCTCCAACAGCCCGCTTGACTGAGGAGTCAGATAAACCGCACCTGCTTCTTCTGGTCATTTCAAGGTGCAGAGTCGGGCCGCGTAAGCAAGTGTATATGGTAGGAGCAATGCAGGAGCAATGCAGGAGCAATGCAGCTGAGGTTGTTTGCCTCAGCACTTCAGACCTTACCCTGATCAGAGATGAGAGAAGAAGTCGAAGTCAACAAAGTCTAAGGAGATGAAGGGTTAGCACCATTGCCAAGCCTAGCCAATCACGGCATAGCCTTTCACTAGCCCAATCTGTCACGACAGGCATCTCATTTTCGGCCGACCCAATTGTATGTAATTAACGCTGATTCCATGCCGAATGGGCATAAGAAGGAAAACTCCGCAGCGAATGTCCGGCAGGGCAGCCGGTACCAACCAGTTATTATTACTAATGGATGCAAAAGGGGACTAAATCCTCCTCATGGAATCATGGAAAGGAGAGCTACAACATCTTGCCACCGACATAATCGGACATGTCGAAATCGGACAGGTCAAACTCGGCCGCTCCAGGGACACCTCATACCGTGGGCCGTTGTATGGCTCGAATGATGCCCTGCTTGACTACCACCCTGGGCTTGGTCGCATCCTGGAATGTACTCTTCGTCGTCCATTCAGGACCCAAGGGCAGCCTCAAGCTCCGCTCGTACTGCTGCCTTGACTCAAACGGATGGGGCAATTCCGTGGCAAGGTACTTGCCATTCTTTTTGACCCGCTTCTCGTTGACAATCACCTTCTCTAGCTTGGCGTCTTGACGCTTCTCGGGCGCAATGCCTTTGATTGTCGTGAGAAACTTCTTCCTGGTACGGTTTTGGGCTTTCTTGCTGATGCCGGCGCCGGTCCAGGAACCCCAGCCAGGCAGGGCGTTGTCAATGATCTGATCGCCTTCTGCTAGGACGACCTCCTGCTTCTCTTTTTGAAACTCTTTGATGACGTCATCGTCTCCAGCAAAAATATCGTCTGCCAGGGTCAGTCGTGCAGCCTTTTCTGATCCGACAGGCTCATTGTCAGGCTCGTCGTCAGGCTTGTCGTCAGGCTCCGATTCTGAGGAGCTGGTATAGTTATCTAGTGCTGTCTCATGCGGTTTTGTAGACTTGATAAGGCCCTGTTGCTTGTGTTGACGCGCTCCAGTTCCATTGACCTTTGCTGATTGTTTGGCCGAATGGGAGAATGCTGTTGAGAGTGGTTTTACTGGGGGTTCAACTCTTGAAAACGGTAGAGAGGCTGGTTTGGTTGAAATGTCCCT
This sequence comes from Chaetothyriales sp. CBS 132003, assembly GCA_003709865.1. Taxonomy (NCBI): domain Eukaryota; kingdom Fungi; phylum Ascomycota; class Eurotiomycetes; order Chaetothyriales; species Chaetothyriales sp. CBS 132003. The sequence continues at coordinate 249,081 of QRBJ01000013.1, read as the reverse complement.
AGTGTCTTCATGACCACTCAAGTCTGCGTCGGACAGCCTCTCCTCAAATTCGCTAGTTTTGACTGGTCGCTTGGGTGGATGCGTGGAGGCCTGCTCGTTCTCGACACCAAATTTTTGTCGACCAACAGACTGTTGAACGTCAGCATCAGGGTCAAAGTCGCCGTTTCCCTGGCCGTTCAGCTGGCGCCTGAGTTCTTGGATTTCGGCATCATTTCTTGCTTTTGTTACGGCTTCGGCTCTCTGCATGAATGCCATGCTTCCAAGCTTGCTGCTCGGTCCGTCGTTGGCTTGCCTCTCGAGGTGTAGTAGTTTTGCCTCTAGAGTCTCATCTTCTTCACCCTCGGAGTCATAGTCGCTACTCCCGTCGTCACTAGCCCAACCGTCATCATTCTTTTCTCTCCCGTCCACCCGTCTTCTCAGTTCCTCATCCCTCCTTGCCATATCCTCCATCGCCGCTCTCGTACCGTCATCCCACTTCCCCTTTCCCGTCTCCTTGGCCCCTTTAGCCCACTTGCTCTCGCGGTGCCTCCTCCCCATCCTCTCCTCCGCTCTGATCCTCTCTTGTCTTTCCCTCTCTTCCTCACTATCAACCTCGCCCCTTAGAACATCGTCCGCCCTCTTCTCTGCCTCCATCCTAGCCTTCTCTTTTCTATGTATCCTCCTATATGCCTTACTTTTGATTTTCTTAATCCTCCGTGCTTTAACTTCCTCTCTGAAGAGTAGATCTCTTTGCTTTCTCATTTCAGATCTCCTTGCTTGGATTTCCTCAAAGCTGACTTTCTGCTCAGCCAGATCATCCTCCTCTCTCTCCATCTCACTACCTTGCCTCACCATCCCACTCTCAGCCATAATCTCTTGCACCTTCTTCTCCAACTCTGTCATTGGCTTTCCCTGTATTTGCGGCAGCTGGCGACTTGCATGGGCAATAGGGTCATTAGGACCAACTAGAGGAAAGTGCAGATGCTCCGCTCGTCGATTCTGCTTGACTGTGTCTACCCACTTGCCCAACTCTTTCTTGCTCTGTTCATATGCAGCTGATCGGTCTACCCTGTCCTGCTGTCTCTTCGGGAGTGGTGCAGCCAGTCGTCCGGGAATGCCGCCTTTGTACTCCTCTGGCCCTGTTCGTTCAGTACTTTGCAAGATCTTGAGAGACTGTCGCTGTGTCGGATCGTTGACGTATTGGAGGAGGTCGGACGCAGATATCTTTGTCTGCTTTGCTTCCTCTGTGCTGATATTTGGCGTGTGTGGCTTTTGGGAGAGGGACTGCACAAAACTTTGCAGGCGTGCGTGATCACCTTCTTCTGCATCTGACACTGATAGGTCGGACTGTCCGTCGCCGTCGTCGTCGTCGTCATCTTCGTCTTCGTCGTCATCTTCGTCTTCAGACAATTGGTCTTCACTCGTAGAGCTGCCGTTGCCCATGTCTCCTTGTGTCTCCTCTTTGTCAACTTTCTTCCCTAGCTGTTTGCCAGTCTCCTCCAATTGATCTTGGTCATCCATATCCCAAGCCGTGGCCAAATCCACCGCGTCGTCTCCCAAGCTCCCGTCGTCATCATAATCGTCTTGCTCCTCCTCGTCCATTTTCTTCTCATTTCGGTTCTCCACATCGCCCCTGCTTCGGCCCCGACTCCCCGAAAACCTCCACCCTTCAAACCTCTCGTCGTCACTGCTACCAAATGCATCCTCACTCTCAATCTCACTATCTTCATCTTCCTCATCTCCCTCGACGCCTTCGCCCATGACGTGCCACTGCTCGCTATCCTCGCCACTGTCATCACCGTCATGATGGCCATCATCATCGCGATCAGCATCCATCCTCATCCTCTTCCACGGTCTCTCTTCTGCACCGATCGCTCCGTTATCCTCACCAGCACCCAACGCCAGTCTCCCCTTCAACCTGGAGCCCAACTCCAGAGGCACCTCTCGCTCGGCAATCTGCAGGGCATCCAGACCACGGCCTCTTTTTCCATCTGCTGCTGCTCTCCTCGTACGTTTTGGTTTCTGTGAGTGAGCTGGATCGCTCGCCTGCATAACAGGACGACCATGGGATTGCCTAGGCATCTTATTTTCCTTTGTTTTCCTTCCCCTTTTTCACGCTTCTGTTGAGTCAACTGCTATCTATCAAAACATGAAGAAGTGAGCGGGTTGCAACCTGTAGGAAAAGGATGAAACTGCCAGCTGGTCTTCCTTACCAGTATAATAATCCTCGTCCCTTCCGGCTTGCAAGTTTTGAACTGAGGTGCCGGAGATAAATATTTTTCTTCGCTTATCTGCAGTGGCGACACCGCCAAGTCTGTTGGCGGCCTCGTGTGGGGTAAAATATCATTTTAGAGGAAATTAATGTATTCTCCTAGTACCCACCTGCCCGCATTGTCTGTCAAAGCAGCGCAATGTTCAATCGAGTTACTGTCAAAGCATGTGGCCACTGGCAGGAGAATGATGATTGAATGGTAGTTGTGTGTTTGTCCCACTAAACGAATAAACATATTATTCTGCAGCTGGTCTCGGCTGAGGAGAGGAATTAAAGCTGGTGGTGTTCAATAAACACATTATACTGCAGCTGGTACACATTATACTGCAGCTGGTCTCGGCTGAGGAGAGGAATTAAAGCTGGTGGTGTTCAATAAACACATTATACTGCAGCTGGTCTCAGCCGAGAGGAATTAAAGTTGATCATGTTCAAAACAGAGAGCAATAAAAGCAAACAAGCTGGGCTTGTACACATTCTTCTGCAGCTGGTCTCAGCCAAGGAGACGAATCAAAAGCGTCTGCAGCTCTAGACTTTGGGTACTTGTTCCACTATTCTGTACTGTAGTTACGTATCTTCCCACTATACTTATCTCATCTCACAGTATTTACTTTGCGCATGTGGTCAGTATCTGTACAAAACGTCCACATATAGGGGTTTAAACATGATTTCAAGACCCAGTGTATCTCTCGCAACTCCAAAGAAAAGCGTTTCTTTCCAACTCAAAACACCCGTTGAAACTTGTCTCAGCCGCAAACTCAGATAGAATAGTGCTGCTGCTGTCTGCAGGGCCATCCAACTGAATAAAACAGGTCAAAAATTAGCCACGAGAGTCCAGGTGGTTGGTAAAGAGAGAGAGAGATAGAGTACCATTATGCTGGCTCTGTGGTGCTGCGGTTCCAAACGCCGTGTGTTTCGGTTGACCAATCCATTTAATTCCGGCCAGTGTTTCTTTTCGTACAGGATATCGGGGTAGTAGACAGAGGCTCTTCGTTTCGCTGACAAAGGACTTTTTGGTGTGAAAGAGAGACCTGAAGATGATGACTAAATGACTCAACGATAGACGGAGCTAGCAGCAAATATGCTGGCGGCTGCAGCCGATGCCCATTCATTCTCTTCGTATGGTGGTGTCGGCCAGCTCGGAGGAACATATTCGCATTCAGCTCGCTTCCTAATGTCCACTGGCAGCGAGGCATTCGCCGGTAGGTGGAACTGCACACCGTTCCTCTTGGCTGAAGGAGACGGCGTCATGTATTCGCTCTGTGCAGAAGCATTATTTGATACCAAGGGTGGCCCATTCCCATCTTTCTGGCCAAGCGCACTCAATTCAGCTGCTTTCTGTACGGGGCCCAGTCGTCGGGCCGCTCGATTGGCAGAGCGGAGAGCTTCATCAAGGAGTTCGTCTTCCTCGGCAGGGGCCTCGTACTGATTGAGCTGAATTGGCCTTCGAAGGTTCCGACCGGGTTGAGGCGCGGCAAGTGCACCGGCCTTATCATTGGACTGACTTTCTTGAGAGCGAGGGCCTGAGTGAGATCGTTTCAAGGTGGACTGATTGGAGCGGTTATGGGCAGGCGGGTGCGTGGCAGTCGGATCCCCATGATCAAGGCTGTACCTCACACTCTGCAACATCTGGTCGAGATCGGCAAAATCATTCTGCGCCTCGGGGATGATGCTGTCAACCATCATGGATGACCGGTTGGACCAGGGCACGTTTGCAGCATTAGCCTCGATATCATCGCCACCAGGCGAGGTCAGGCCGTGTCTGCCCGAGAAGCGCCTAGCTCTCTTTCTCAGGTGCGAAAAGAAGCTTTCGCGCTGCTGTGGCGGAGACACCAGTCCGCTATTGGCGTTGAGTGCGCGCTCTGCCTCCAGCCGGTGATTCTCGGCATCGTGGTTGCCGTTGGAGTTGGAGTTGACGGACAGCTGACGGCTAATCTTCCTCGACTTCGCATTCGTAGAGGCCGATGGATGTTGCAGGTCTTTGTTGGCAGCTGGCGAGGGATCTGCCAGCGCATTGACAGCATTTGGCAGGGGAGAAATTGGCCGGATCGAGGGCAGAATGGGCATGGGCGCTACGCTCGAGCCCTGAGCCCATGTTGCTCGCTTATTGGCACGTAGGCGTGGCTTGAGATCGGAATCGGCGTTTGACTCGGCATGCTGCTGCTGCTGCTGCTGCTGAGCCAAGACAGAAGCGCCCTCTCTAGCGATGAGCGATCGTCGAAACCACGAGGGTTTAGTGGTGAGAGTGGGGGGGTCGGATATATCCTTGGATCTGAAGCTGAGATCCGAGTGTTTTCGACCCAGCAGTCGTGAAGACGACTTGGGCCGAAGCGGATCAACAGCGTCGGCAAAGAATTCATGCTCCATGGCCTGACGAGACGTTGGCCGGTTCTTCGGATCCCACATCAAGCACCAGCCGACGAAGTGGCTGAGACTGGCCGGCCAGTGAGGTGGCTGCAAGATGGTCTCAATAGCATGTGGCGCCATCTGGTGGTCCAGTTAGTCGAGCTCGTTGCAAACGGCAGCACGAGCAGTCGTTCATACCTTTGGGAAAGAGAAGCCTAGCTTTTGGGCAAGGCGAGTTCCATCGCGCCACTCACCACCTCCAACGCGCACGCCGTTCTTGGTGTACCAGTTGCCCGGGCTTCCCATTATCTCACACACCCGCCACACTTGATCGACTTCATTCCCACCGGGAAATAGCGGCTTCAAGGTTGCGATTTCAACTGCCATGGCCCCAATGGCCCAGATATCAACGGGTGCAGAATACTCACCAGCACGCAGAAGAACCTCGGGCGCACGATACCATCTGGTTGAAACGTAGGTTGTGTAAGGCAACTTTGAGTGTGTCTCTCGCGCGAGACCAAAGTCGGCGATCTTGATTGTGTACGTGGGCGGAGTGGAAGGCGGCGTGACCATGGCAGAATATCGACTGAAGCCCGTGTGGGAATCATGAGGTGCGGATGTTGAGACCAGGATGTTCTCCGGTTTGATGTCGCGATGGAAAAAGTGGTGTGAGTGAATGTGGTCGAGTCCGGACAGGATCTGATACAAGATGCTCTTGACGCTCTTGGCATCCATGCATTTATGGTCTCGCGCTTTCATCAGCTGATACAGGTTGCCGTCCATGAATTCCATACAGATGTGGAGCTTCTTGCTGAATGGGTCCAGAAAGATGTCCAAGGCAGGCACGAGGTGAGCGTGGGTTGGCAGAGTGCGAAGGAAGATGACCTCGCGTAGCTCGAGACATGGCTTGAACGAGTCAAACGTTTTCTTCATTGTCTTGATGGCGATCTTGGACGCGTTAGCTAGTATTAGGGAGCATTGGGGAGCATTGGGGAGCATCAGAGAGCATCAGCGAGAGCTCGTCGGCCTACTCACCATCGTATTCCTTCGGGCAACGGCGGTACCAGCAGCGCGTACACGAGCGAGGTGCACACTGCCAAAGCTGCCATCTCCAATCTCCTTGATCACCTCAAACCGGTCTTCCAATGCTGCCATGGTGGTGTGTGAAGAATGGGAGCCCGGCCTCGGGAGCCAGTCGTTGACAACGGTCATATTGACGGCGGCTGCCGTCGCTGCTGTTGTTGTTGCTGCTGTTGTTGTTGCTGCTGCTGTTGTTGTTGTTGCTGCTGCTGTTGTTGCTGCCGCTGCTGCTGTTGCTGTTGCCGCTGCTGCTGTTGCTGTTGCCGCTGCTGCTGTTGCTGTTGCCGCCGCCGCCGCTGCCGCCGCTGCCGCCGTTGCTGCTGTTGCTACTGTTGTGACAGCAATGCCAGTGGGAGGAAGCAGGCTAGGCGTGGTCGGAGCTCGGTGTGCTGCTGCTCAGAGGTGGGTCTGGTGTCTCATGGCATTGTCCTTGGGTGAGCTGGAGCGTGGTCGGTTGGCTAGCAGCAAACTCGGTGCTCGAAAGCAGGACTTGGAGAGGTCGTGCAGGAGGACAGGGAGTGCTGGCAGGACTGGGAGAGGTCGTGGAGCTTCCAACAGGCGAGGCACAGCGCAGGGCTGGGACCGTTGATCGGGCTGCCACTGGCTAATAGGGGATCGATGATGGCCTTCGGCCTTGACCAGGGGGTTTCAACGAGAAGCCACGCCTCAAACAGAACAAGTGTGCTCAAGGCGCTAGCCGAAGCTACTCAAAGCCGTGGCTTGACAGTTTGGCGGAAAGCGGATCCCGATGTTCGGCTCACAAGCGGCCGTCCGGCTTCCCCTATATTTGACTGGTGCAGTGACAGTGACAGCAAGAGAAGGAAGGAGCAAAGGTGGAGAAGCGACTGAGTAAGCACAGAGGATCGATCATCTGCCAGCAGTGAACGGCCGCTGGTGCAGTTTTTGCGTCAATGAATCACAATGCTCAAGAGTACGAAGAAGACCGAGCCACCAGCACAGCAGCACTCTCAGGGAGGTCGCACACTCAGACGAGGGGGTGGTGGTCGGGGCCAGATTGCAGGGCGGAGCGATCAGCACGCACCCCCTATCTGTAATCTGTCGCCCTGATCACTCGGAGCACGATGATCGTGTGAATGGCCAGAGAAACGAGGGCGGCGGCCAGACACGATGCGAGGAAAAAGGAAGGGGGATTGATGATTGATTCTTTCATCTACCGAATGGGGGTACCTGGACAGTGTCGTGACAGCGCGCCGGAGCCTGCTCTTTGGCCTCCGGCGAGGTTGACGGGGCCCGGCGACTCTGGTTTGGGCCGGCGGGGCTGCCCACGCCCAAAGCGGCTAGGGGGCAAAGCATAAACAAAGGGCTGCCTGTTCAGGCACACTCCTGCTTCCCCGGCGCAGAAGGAGCGCCCAAAGGAACGGCTCCGCCCAAGCCACGGCCCACACGGTTGGTTGCTTCCCGATTGCGAATGTCTTTGACTTGGAGAGCTGGCTGGCGCGCGCTCTGACCGCAAGAACAGCGTGGGCTCACCGCTTCTCACCCTCTCCAGCGGTTGTGCTGTGCTGGAAGCATCCTCGTTGACCAAGTGGTGGTTGCTGCTTCGTGGCTGGTGCACGCGCGTACACCGGCTGGATGGAGGTGCGAGTGGAAGCGAAATCAGCCAAATCTCTTGCGGGTGACATACAGCCTGGCAGCTGTCTCTTACGTATCGCGTCCTCGATCTGTATCACACAAAATACCACTTCTGTGCAAGGAGCAGCCCCAATCTCCACCCACAGTGAAGTGCCTGTCCGAAAAAGTTAGTGCGGCAACTGATCGTGCTCGGAGCTCAAGTTGCATTGCAGTTCATCCAAGCAAGCTTTCCCGGCCGTTGCCCACCCCTTGGACGGTGGGCTGTGCTCTAAATGATCAAGCTCGTACGTAGTCGTCTCGACTCGACTCGTTTCACCCTGCCTGGCCTCCAGTCCGTCATGTCGCCAATCTGCTGAGAAAGGGTCATGTGGGCCCCCCACCCAAGGCACCCTCATTCCTGGCCTCGAAGCACCATCTTAGCCCATCCGCCGCCGCCCCAAAGACTGTGCCAGACAGGTCCCCACTGCCACGTTACCAGCAGCGACCGTGATTCAGGCCCCTGATGTTAGCGTCAACCAAGTTTTGGCCTGCCGGCAAGGTGGACCCGGCCTGGCGAGTGATCGAATCTCCGGAGCCAACGCCATTGGCCGATCTGCCACCGTTTCCGCGCTGAGTGGTGCCACGGGAGGCACCACCCCCCCGGTCCGAGCTGCTGACCAGTGCCTTCCGCACGCTGAAACGTGACGACCCGAGAAAGGCCAAGTTCTGCTACACAGGGTAGTTACTACTACTACTGTGCTGTACCATGGTACTGTCGTACTGTCGTACTGTCGTACTGTCGTACTGTCTTACTCTTGAGTACGTCACATCCGACCGAGGCTCTAGTGAGTCAAGTCACCGACTCAAGGCGGGTGTGAGACATCATCACTCAACCCGCGATGCTGTTTTTATTTCCAATTGTCCCATTCACGCTCTTGTCTGTTGTGCTAAGTGATGCGGCGATGACGGCCGTGTGTTTTGCAGGAGTCAACATATTTTGACTTTGTGTCGTGCTCAGTAACAACACGCATAATGAGTATGCCAAGACTTTCTCCACACCTGCCCGCTCTCTCTCGCCTCTTCACAGATATGGTGATGGTGGTCAATGTACATATCTCGTCTAGATTAGTAGCTTTGTCCTATATACAAGACTGCCGTTGATTGAAAAAAATCCTCTATCTGGTGAGCTGGAAGAATAATGGAAGAAGAATAAAGACAATTTTACCTTGCGGCTTGCGCTTCCTTCGCTGGCTTTCAATATCAGCCACAGGTCTCAGGCGGAAGAGTGAATAGAACGAACGGCCTTGATGCTCAGTCCTTAGACTCCATCCACCCACACTAGCTCTTGAGTCAAGATGTATCGACCTGAAGGCAAAGGGAGCAATAAGGCCGTCAGCCGAAGAATGAATGCGAGCATGCAACAGTGGAAGAACCCTGGGTGAGATCAAAGTCAATTCACACACACACACACTCTCTCTCTCTTGCAGTTCAATCCCAAGAGTGACTTCCATGATCTGCTGAATTGTCGACTTCACATCAGCCATTCCGACCCCTTCGTCCACCCCTCTGCACCGCCTTATCTCTGCTTCTGCTGTCTTACCAAAGTTCCTCCGCGCGGCAAAGGACCCCATGCTGACATTGTATTGTAGCTCCTACAACATGAGCGTGCTAGAGGAGTATGCACTTTTCTTCCTCCATGCTCCATGCTTGGCTTGGCTGACCCTGTGGCCAGCGACATTCGCTGCGGGAGTTGCAATAAGATGCTAAATCGCGCGCGATTCTCCAACACTGCCCTCTCCAAGTATCAATCCGCTCTCTTCGCGGCGAGGAGCAGGAGCAAGGCAAGTGGCGTAGCAGATGTCCGCCAACCCAATTGCCGAGACTGTACTGGTGGCGGTCGCCAGGAAATGTTTTGTCAGGGCTGCCAGAAGACCTTCGGTCTCGACAGATTCTCCAAGAATCAGCGCCGGAAACCGGACAATGCCGTAGGTGGCTTCGACTACGCCTGCAGCACGAAGCTAACATGCAGCAGCACTGTTGGGACTGTGTTCAAGCATCCGAGGACCGTGTTGGCGATGTCAAAGAAGCAATTGAAGAACAGAAGATTCTTGAGACGCTCGAAAACCCTTCGGTATGATCCCTCGCCCCGCCTGGCTACTATTGCCAATTGACATCTCCAGGCCACGTCGGCGGCCGCCTTCAACACAGGCTCCCTACAAGGCGCGCTTTCCTCCCTCAACAAACAATATAGTGCCAACAGCGGCCACTCCTACGCCGGACATAGTGGCGTTAGCAACGACTCCGATGCAGTCTGGATCTGGCCAGACACCTCTTTTCCCAGTAGAAACAGCGGGGGCGTGAACTCGGGCATTCAAGAACACGATGTCGACTCCGATTCTGGTGAAACGACACAGAGCTCGGCGAGGAACACACCATCTATCATTGGTCGCAAGTCCAACGCTGGTTGGGATAATTCTACACCTATTGAGCAAGCCTTTCGCCGCAAGTCCAGTACAACGAGTTATGCCACTGGAGGCGCTAATTCCGGCTTCGTGAAACAGGGTGCATACCGCCCAGATGTAAATCAACGTGCTATGGATCAGCACCGCCGTGATCAGGTGAAGCAACTGCAGGCCGCTCACGAGGACGAGGAAGGTGATGAGGAAGAGTGCGAGAGCGCTAGTGATTCCGACGACCCCTATTGAGTGCACTATTCCATAGACCTTGCATGCTTTGTCTTGCATGCTTGGTCTTGCTCCTCCCTGCAACTGTCATAGCAGGTCAGTGTACCTAGCCTTCAACAAGGCGAAACATATGTGCTCATTCATGACCACGCATCATATCAATATGCTACCTTGCGACCGGGGCTAGATGTGATAGTCGGGCGCAGGCCGGGCCGTCAAACCGCTGGATCCAGTTGCTGAGGACCAAACAGACGTGTTGTCGAGATGCGATGGAAATATAAATACCGCCTAACAGATAGAATGACAAACATGTGGGCATTGATCGCACACGAACCGTGTTTCATGTCCTTGAGCAGAGTCAGAAACAGGCCATGTCTCAAGACGTCCACTCGACGGGCCCGTCCAACTTTCTAATCACAAGATGCTGACATAGGGGAAGGCCTTAGCAGTTGCCGATGGTGTGGGTGTGTTTCAACTCATGGCAGTGTTGGTGTAAGCCCGTCGGAGTGCACGGGCTGTGCCGTATGACGTATGCTGTCTTTCTTGACTGTCCATCCACCAGTTCCCGACTTATCTGAGAAGCAGGTAATCCAATCAGCCATACTCGGCTAACAGGCTGGATCTGGTTACTCCGTTGCCTATGACGTATAGCCGTCCTCGGCAGGATTAATGAAGGAAATGCCCATTTTCTCCGCCACGGCACAATCCGACATAACTTTAAGTTTAAAAATTGCTACCCCGCATCTGGCAAAGAACTGCCCTCCAAAGCCTCTCACTTCTCAATCCATCTATTTTCGTTGTCAGTCTTGCCTTTGCGGCATCGTGCCGCGTACAAGTTCATCCAACTCTATTTTTTCCGATTCTCCACTTTCCCGGACATCCTAGTAACTAGTTTCTCTTAATCTCGCCACAAAATCGATGCCGTCACTGTCTACGTATGGGAAGAACGCAGCGCGAAGCAACAGTGGACCCCCTGGCAAAACTTGCACCCAGCTTTGGAGTCAAAGTCAACAGCAGATGCGCATTCAATGGCCAGAAAGGTCGCCTCACGCCCTGTATAATTAGCCTAACTTCAACATGTCACTGAAGCCAAGGCAGCAGTCGATGTGTTTTGGACCCGCCATGGCCGGGAGGGGGTCCGGCAATACCCTCAGGGTATTGTTTGATAGAGCATAATTACTAGTATTCCCTTTGCTTGTGCAATCAGACGTTTGAAGGGGCAGCGCTGATGACGAGCAATTGGCTGCCTGCAAGCGGCTGATCGTCATTGGGCAGTCCCGAGGAGGGTGGCACACCACTCTTGAGGCGAGTGAGTCAGGGAACGCGATCAGGCTTAACACTCTTCAGGTCGTACTGAGCAATTATCAGGTGGGGTAAGAGTAAGTACTGATGAGTGGCCGCCCAATGGTTGTCGAGTATGCTCTGTCAGCTCATGCGCGTTCTGAACAAGCCTTAGAGTACTTTAGAGTCGCAAAGAAATCTGAGAGAATATGCTGAGATCCTTGCCTGTTGATGCCTAACTGGTCCAAGCAATACGGTCGTACTGCATCAGGCTGAGAAATGATAGGATTTCACTCAGGTGGCAAGCTGATCTACGCCAGCACTACCTACAGCCAGCTCTGCTTCATCCACTGTAGTTGGCGGTGAAGCAACATCCGCTACTCCTGCCCATTGTCGCCGCCCATGTACACAAGGTAGCCAGGTAGCACGCTCAGACCCCGCACCGCTTGCCGATGATGTCGTCGTACAACATTGCGCCAAGCTCCCCTCTCAGGCCAGCCTCTGATACAAGAGAGCCTCGGCGCACCTCGGATGCTCCGGCCATGGCTCACTCCCTTACTGAGTCCGAGCAGAAGCGGCCAAGAGTTAGTAGCGCTGCGCGCGACGGCTACACGTCCGACTCAAGTCGACATTCTGGCGCAAAGCAGCCCATCAACGATGCCATCATGTCAGCCTTCTCCGCCGCGCCTACTGGCGGCTCCGCGACAACAATTCCTCCTGAGCTTCTTGCTCAGATCACATCGCACGTCATCGAGCAAATAAAATCAACTAATCTGTCTGTCGTTTCTGAGTCACCGCCGCCACCGCCACCACCACCACCACCACCACCACAACAACAACAACAACAATATCAACATCAACAACAACAACAATATCAACAACATCAACATCAACATCAACAACAACAAGCATCGACAAGTCTGTCATCTAGGTCTCGTATGGAATCCGTCTCAGATCCGTCTTCGCACAGTCATACTCTTGATCCTGAGCCAGCGAGAATTGCACCTCCAGACTCTGCTGCTGACGGACCAAGCTCCCCACGTCTTGGTCGGGCGTCGGTGTATACGCCTCCTTCTCCGCGCACGGCCGCAGAGGAAGGGGCCCGCCTTCAGCGGTCTTCTGGCGACATAAGCAGCAGAGCTGGCGAGAGCGACAAAGACGATCGCGGCCCAAGACCTAAAGGGCCATATGGGATTTCAAAGGAGGAAGATATCACCATCGTGGAACGAGCATGGGGAGACCTCTTCACTGAACATGGCGAGGGTACTGCGCGACTGGGCCAGTTTCTGCGAGGCGTCGCCCTTCACCTCATCGCAGACTACGCGCCAAAGCATAGTCTGGTCATCACGCCCGAAAAGATGCAGCGTTATTACGAAGAAACAAGGCTCGACAACGAAACGTATCCCTGGCGGGTTATCTTCGACAATAGAACCTCATCAATCTCGCGCATGTTCAGAGAGGTCTCAGCCCAACATCACCTCGTCCAGTCTCGTGGCAAGGGAAACGAACGGCCCGATGTCCCTGGCTTGACACCCCAGGGCTTTGCCACCTGGGTCACTCTCCTGATAAAAGCGCACCCAAGCCATGAATTTGAAAGGCTTGCCAAGACTGCCCGCGATATGCCAATCAGCAATCCGGATGACCCCAAGGAGCGCTTTCCGAAGGAGCTTTCCAGACGGCTGTTCCCCGAACACAGTGATGAAGCCATTGCAGCAAAGCTACAGCATGCCATGTCCGTACATTGCAGTGTCTCATTCAACACCCGACCAGATAGCACCAAAGATACACAGTCGAACACTAGTGCTACTAATGCCATCAAGCCTACACGCACCTCAGTTTCCACGCCCGACCTAGGCCAGCTGCCCATAACACCGGCGCCGTCAGGCGAGAGCGTCACGCAACCCGCGGAACGAATAAGCAAGGTAATCTCACACACCGATTCGGGCGTCGTCATTGACGATGATACGCCCACGGTACCACCTATCGAGCGCAAGCGGAAGCCGTATGTTGCTGCACCAGGCGGTGGTAAGAACTACGAAGATCCGAGTCCCTCTGCAGCCGAGGTAAAACCAGCAACAACAAAACCCAAAGTGTCGAGCTCGCTACCGAGTGCTGGCTGGAATGACCAATCCAAGCTGCGACCTGCTCCAATTTCCGTGCATCAGCCAAAGCCAACGCCGACAACACCGGTTGACATTCCCGAAACTCGCCGCCATCGAGGCAGCACGACCTACAGAGACCTGCCGTCAGCACCCCCGCCTCGGCGGGCTAGGTCGCCGTCTGTGGGCCAAACCAACGGCTTTGGGCGCCGTTCGGATCCGGATTACGGCCATGGCAATTCCTATGCCTCTGGATCCTCCCTCGACAATGGAGACACCGCTCGCCGATACCGTGAATATGATAGCTTGCGCGAGATGCACTCAAGTGATCGCTACGACCCGGCTCGCATGGCCGCTTGCGATAGTCGAAGTCGTGAGCGAGGGGACTCTCGTGCTCGAGGACACTCCATTTCCACCATTCCGCGCACCATGTACATGACCGACGACGAGTACTATAAGATGTACGGTGGCTATCCTCCCCACTCCGCGACAGTAGCGTCGCCGAGAGATGCACATAGCAACTACATTCCTGCCTCGGCGCCATCAAGTGCAGTCTATCCCTCCACCGCTTTCAGAGAATTGAGAGCGGAGGGCCCTGATCCTGGAGTTGGCGCAGGCCGTCGAACAAAGGATACCGATGGCTTTGGAGACTATGCCAGAAACCCGGCGAGATGAACGTGGTGCTTGTGTCTGATGCGAGCACCCACATGCAGGACAGAGTGCAAACGACCGTTTTGAGCGTTCCTACTCGATACTTGATTTCAAATGTATTCTTAACGACACTTGCGACGAGATTAGAGCGCTCCGTTTTGGTACAATTTGTACACTGATATGAATACCGCCGTCCAGATGTATGAGGAGCTGTCTGTGTAGGAAGGATGGGAAAGATTGTATCCATGTAGGCTGACACGAGTACCGACCGTCACAGTTCAGGCATGAGAAGCAGTTAGTGTGAGGACCTACAGGCGAGGTTGTATGCACAATCCAACTATGTATTATTCCATAGTATCATTTTGCTTTCTTTCGCAACCCTAACAACACTGATTGATGGTGATACAACTCCTCTCTGACTTTCCTTACTATCATGTGCCCAATATTCTTGGGTACCTTTCATCGGTGAGAGGCTTCTCGATCTGGATGTAATTACGAGATTGGCCTAGAAACCCGGTAATCTGTGGCAGTGACGAAATCGCAAGCAGGCAGGTGCAACAAACTCGACTGTCCTTCGTGATTGCATGCCTTGTTGCAAAACCGACTACTTTTCTGGACCATGACAGAAAACAGATACGAACATAGACAGTTCATTTGGAATCTCCAACGCAAAACAAGAATCTGCATCCAGTCCTTCGGGCGTCCGTTCCACTCTAAATCATCACCATCAGCACCAGCATGGATCACCTGTACTGCCACATCCTGTTCATCAACGACATCGACGGTATTCCATTCATCCTTTTGAGTTTGTACATGACCGTGTTCATGCTCTTGCCTTTCTTCCATAATCTCCGTGTGATAACAGGGAGATGGTTAGGATAATATCACGTGAGGAAGGGAAGTTCAGTGACTGGTATTAAAGTGTGGGATCAACAACAGTTCATGAAGGGCTGCTAGGGAAACAGGCTCTGTCACATATCGGATCCCGCCGTGGGGGTCACAGACGTAAGTAACACTTTTCTCAGCTATCGATTTACGCTTACCTAAATCAGTAAGGCGTGAAACCCGCTCGTTATAAATTACACGATAATATTCTTGCTGTGATTTGAGTAAAGTGACAGGATGCTAAACTTACCCGGGGTCACCCGCAGCATGTTGATCATTCATCAGCATTGATCGTTCTTCACGCTCTGGCTGCAGTGGCGATCGCACTTGTGGAGCTCCCGATTCTGCCGCAACGTCGTCATACTTGGCAATAAATAACTTGGATTCACGTGACTAGTCCTTATGCGCGCCCTCAACCTCAGAAATCCAATCATTCGTCTGTACCAATGGCATAGCCAAGAGGACATTTACAGCACTACAAGAGAGTAGAGAGAGCTAAACTATTGAGATAAGTATCATGTTTCCACATTCATCGCTCAGAGGTCACTAGATTGACCCATCATCTCATCCAATGTACCTCTCCCCAAATGCCCCAATTCTCATAGAGCAGGATCTTCGTTTCACTTCTGAAGAAGCTGTCCTCAGCACCTATTCAGGTGAGAATATTCAGGTGAGACAATCTTCCAGAGTCCCCTCCCCAATTCAGGAGTAGTTTTGCTGGTCCCGTTTGTCCTTCGCAACATGAATGGTCTTCTTGTGCTCCCCATTCTTGTCATAGCAGTCGAGGGTGACATGATCTGTTGGATCCTCCAGGACAGTACAATTTTCTAGAAATCCCCAACTTCTTACCTCATAACAACTTTCTCGGATTCCCAGGGGGGGGGGGGGGATTGGTCCTTCTCTTCGGTAACTCTTTTGACATGCTCATTCAACACACTACTGTCAATTGTGTCAATTGGTCTTCTTTATCCATCGGCATGTTCGTGAATAGCTATTTGAATAGTTCGAGTGCGACGTTTAATAGCCTTGAGAACCCTAGATATCGTCCAGTGTTAGAAGGAGGGAGAATGTGTCGGCGAAGAAGCTGAAACGAGCTGCGACGAGGCAATTAGATTTGAAATATGAGTACAAAACTCAGGTTGAGGGGGTGTTCTCATCGAGTTGCGCATAGTTATATAGGTTTGAACTAGCCACCTAGAGCTCAAACACAGTTAGACATCCTATGGCCCGGCCCAGGGGCGGATTTTGCGACAATGATCCCGAATTCTTAGTGGTTGATTTCTTGTCCATCTGTTGCACGCCGTGGCTTCTGTGGATCTCAGAGATCCAGGGTTACAAACTCGAGCGAGCCTCCTCCAGGCTAAATTTACAGAGTCGATGCCGACTCAGCGCTTAGGCATCATTATCGCGCCTATTTGAGGCCTTGGCGCCAAGCTGATCTGGCGCGCCAAGGTCGGAACTTCAGCCATTTACCACTCCTTTTATCAGAATGTCGATATGTGCTTCTACCCAAGGTTCCAATATCGAATCAGTGAGGATGATAATGGGATGTAATGCTCTCAAAGTGTCCCAGTGTTTCACAGGCTTGTCCAAAACCACATATCGACTCGTCGAACCAGCAAGCGCCTGGCACAAACACGCATGGGTCGCCCAATCGGAAGCGTAAAATATTATAGAACTTAGCCACAGAGCTACTCGCCGACTGGAGTAAACAGTGATGGGCGACTCGCCCTTTTCAAATCGCCACTGCGGCAGGAGCCAGAAGACCAAGCTAGAGCGTTGCGGCAACTGAACAACGAGATTTATCTACTTAGCGGTCCCTTAAATGGAGTAGAAGGCGTACGACAAATCACAGACATAGTCAGCCTTCAGAATAATGAGTCCAATGGCGTGGAAGTTCGAGCAGGCGTCTTCGAGTATCTGGACAACGACTTGCACAAGCTCCACTTCACCGAGAAACGAAGTTAGGTCTGAACGAGATCAAAGCATGTGCCCATCAGCTACTTGCGGGGATGTCTGATGCTCACAGCAAGGGCATTATTCATACTGGTTAGTGGTATATCTATATGTCAACGTGTTTTTCCGAGACTAAAGAATTGATAGATCTCAAAATGGAGAATGTCGCATTTTCCGTTCCGAAGACTAGACCACGCTTCTGGATACGGACCACATCCGATCCTAGTCTCATATTCAAGATCCTCGACTTTGGAGTTGGTCGGTAAATTTCTGAGAAAATCTTCTCTTGTTACTACTATAGCTGACTCTTCTTCCACAGCTGCATCCGTCCGCGAGGATCGACATAGGACAATTACAAACCCTTACTGGCGAAGCCCAGAGTCGTGGCTGGGGCTACGTTGGGGTCCATCTACTGACATATGGTCGCTTGGGGCTATTGTGAGTAACCCTTCAGATCTATCTAAATGTGTGTATAGCTTTCAATAAAATTTGCTAACCAAAAGATTCTCCCTTGGGGCCGTGAAGATTGGATCCCTCCTCATGGAGCCCGGAGCCAAGTTGCTTCAATTAGTGGGTGATCCAGGAGAAGAAGAAGACGATATCCTGACAGAGGATAGAGAGCTGGAATCTATTCGAGCTTTGTGGACACTGGTTCCATTTCCTCCCACTCTGACAAGCCGAGTATCATCGCACCTCAAGCGGGAGATTGCCAGGTTCAAGCCCAAAGTCATGCCGAATGGACAGCCGATCACTCTGAAACTCATCGGCGAATTTTTTGATGCTGATAAAAGTGGCTGGGGCTTTGTAACACGCACCATGGTACCTGGCCCGGAGGAACGGCCCGACTGCTGAGCAGCTGCTCCAGCACCCGTGGCTCAAAATTAGGTAAGGCAGGGCAATATTGTTACAGTGGCGATTAAGGTGCCTTGGGGTCCTGGGCGATGGGCTCAAATGGTTGAGGATCATCATCATCGATTTCGCATTTCCATAGGGGCCCGGCGAGATAGACGTCTTTCGATGTCCGCGCCCACGCCTCGGCTATTCCAGAAATTACTAGGAGTCGATCTGAGGTGTCTGTTAGCTTACGTTTAGTGTATTACTCAACAACGTCCACACAATGCCTGCAGTTGCGGTTGTCGTTATGAATGCCTCTGTACATAAGGTCAGCGTTTTTTCAGACCGAGGACATGCCTAGATGATACAGTTCCAGTATTCTCCACTTCGAAGGTAGAGAAACTACCGCATGATCAGTGGAGACGGAAGTCGGTAAAGCGAAGAACTAGACAAGGAGGTGCTCGTGAATAGTCCACCCGCGGGAATCAATCGGTGAGCTCGCTGTACCATTGGAGATGATGACGGATCCAAGCCTTCCTGAGGGCGAAGCGAAGAGTAGCTTGTACACGACGGTTGTTGGATTAGGCAAAGAGCAGTGGTGGAGAAACCCTTGACAACAGTGGCTGGCTCTAGTAGCAGAGAGGGTGATGAAAGAATTTCCGTATATAAAATGCATTTTCGCCACTTCTGTGGCTTTTTTGTTCGGGTCGTCTTGACGAATGCAAAGGCTATCGATCCAAATCCACTGGATCTCGAGATCCCAGGTCATTTTGTCAGCGTCATAGAGGGATTGTGGAAGCAGCGATGCCGAGATACCACGTACCAGTATGGCTTCTGAGGCAGCACTCAACTGGAACTCTAGGGGGCATCCCCAGCAGTAGGAAAGAGTGGTGTACTTCTCCAAGGTCCTCGTAGCTCCACTTTTGGAAGGAGCTGTTTGGTGGAGTTTAACGCAGAGATTCCACCCCCATCACTGAGCGCATTGATTCTCAACAATCTCGAGGGGAGGACTTCGGGATTCGGGGTTGTGTGACGTTGGTGCAAAGTCTCACACTCCCAAAGGCGTCTTCTTTCCCACGAAGCAGATCGTTCTCCCCAAACGCGGTGTAAGGATGGTCGGATCCGGATATCATCCGCCGCTGGGTCGCCTGCTCCGGTGTTCGTCGACTAAGTCTCTGTTTTAGTACGAGAAATGTTCTTTTACACGCATATGAGACAGAACCAAATAGGAAGCCCCATCTTGCACTGGATCTTGCACCTTTCGCACACCTCCAATACCCCCCGGCGGTTTCTAGATGCCCTGTATAATTCAATTTTCTGGCCGGAAGTTAGGCGAAGCACTGCCATTTTCGGATCCATGTGCGTTTAGAATGGAATCCAGTGAGCCAAGAATATTCTGGAAAAAGGCACACCCAGTTGACGCGACGCGCAGCATCCTTGAGCCTCGGTATCGATCACAGTTCTGGGAGATAGATCAGAATCTGCTCCTCTTACCCTACTCAAGCGAGGATCGATTTGTAGCATAGACTGCGAGAATGGATCATCTCAGTGTCAAATCTCAAAGGGAAGTATATCCTATATCGGGCTTGACGTAAGTTTGACGGGCGTCAACTGAGCGTTCGAAAGAAAGTAAGATAGGGGCTGAAACCAGACGATGGATGATATCTGAGAATGATTTTTGATTCATCTGCTGGATGTTCTCTGAGAATCTAGGCCAACTTCAGCACTACTCAGTTAGGCTGAATTTTGGTCCAAAACATGCGACGGTGTGCACAGCCAAAGCCACAGGATTTTTCCGGACTTGAGGGGCGCAGAAGAACAGCCTCCAATTGATGTGCGGGCTATGGCGGGTCCAATCCCAGAGCCGTGACCACACAACGAGGCACATTAATCAAATGACAGTCCAAATGTCGTGTAACTTACTTGACGTAATTTATATACTTCACGCCTTGCCTGAAAGTGTCGATCGAGAGTTGAGATACACACTGAACCTGCACATGTCTACATCATAATTGTCAGTTAAAATTCATTGTCAGTATAATAGGCATCTGCAGCAGCACAGGGACAAGCACAGAAGAGATATGAAGCAGCAGTCTACTGCAAACACACACCTTGCGTTTTATCCTCTTTCATGTGTCGCTTGTGCGATTTTCTTGTGTTTAAATGCTAACTCATTTACACCGGCTTGAATTGACTCCAGCCCTGGTGAAAATGCTTGACCAACAATAATAATAAGCCTTGCAGCACCACACGCATGATAGCTTGCTTATCTTGCTCGGATAATTAGCCGAATTACTTAAGCGCACGCCCAGATTGACGAATCAAGTGCCAACTTGCCGAGCATTCCACCCAACCATCACCCAGCATTCTCATGGTCAGACTATCTTGATATCCCCACGCGAGCGCATCTCATAGACAAACTTTTCTGGGGTAGATCATGCTCTCAGCGCTGCACGTGTTCTTTATGATAACCACTCATCAACCTGTTGATTTCGGAAACTCTATGTCTCAACTGGATTCTACTCGCTGCATGATGGACAGGACGCAATAATGCCACCAGAACTTGGCTGGGATCATGCTGAACAGAAGGCGCTGGCCCCCAACGTCTCCAGCCCCAGTTCAGACTCCAGCTCTCGCAGCCATAGTTGGATTGATATCAAGCAAGTGAATGGTGCTGCCAAGAGGAAGGAGGATGCCGTCGAATCGGTGCCCAAGGATAATGACGCCAATAATCCAGAGTTAAAACTATCAACAACTCACACTCACACTCGTGGTAAGATAGTGATGAGGGCTGCCGAGGATGATCTGCCCGTGGACTGGTGGTTTGCCTCGACTGCCATCCCCCTTATCGCAGCAACCTTCGCGCCCATGGCCAATCTTCTCTCCATCGCAGCTCTGGTCGTCCCTTGGAGGAATAGAGTCACAAACGAAGAGCCTCTTCTGCGTGAGTCAACCTCGGTGGGCTACGCAGATCCTAGATGGTGCTTCGCCTTGAACATCGCCTCTCTCGTATGTGGCTTTGTGGGCAACTTATTTTTGCTCTTCAACTTCACGAGACGGCTGCGGTATATTGTGGCGTTGCCAGCCACCATCATCCTCTTTTATGTGGCCTCGGGAATTCTCATCGGCATTACCGTCTCAATGAACGAACACGTGCCTCCTCGCCAGAATGAGGTCTATTCCCAGGGCTTCTGGCATGCCATCATTGCTGCAAGCCTGTACATGTTCAATTCTATGATTCTGATGGTGAACATGCTCGGCTATTTTCTTGGACACTATCCACAACATTTCGACCTGACTTACGAGCAGCGCAATCTGATCCTGCAAACCATAATGTTTTTCATTTGGCTTGGTGGGGGAGCTGCCGTCTTTTCATACCGCGAGCAGTGGACCTACCCTGATGCGCTCTACTTCTGTGATGTCACGATCCTGACCATTGGCTTTGGCGACTTGGTCGCGACGAATGATCTTGACCGCGGCCTGGTCTTTCCTTTTTCGGTGGGCGGCACCATCATCCTAGGTCTGATGGTCAGCTCTATCCATAGATTTGCTCAGGAATTAAGCCAAGACAAAGTCCTCCGCCAGCATGTTGAGAAGCGGCGGGTCAGTACTCTCAGTCGTGCAGTTACATTCGCAGATGAGGAGAAAAACCGAGAGGAGCTGGAAAGAGCCGTCCAGAACGGCCAGCGGCCAAACATGTCCAATCCCGTCGTTGACCGTAAGGTTCAGCAAAATCTCGACGCCGCCGATGCGGCTTCGAAAGAGCAACGGATTGACTTTGTGGAGCCCACCAAGCCAGATTCTAATCCGACACAAGACGACGAGCCAGAAACCCATCAATTTTTGAACTCAGTCTGGGCTCGCACAACCTTTAGGTCCGTCACAGCTCCTGTCGTTGTTCCTGTTCAAACTGTGAGCAAAATGATGTCAAACACGCAGAAGACTCTGATCATGCGCGAGGAAAAAGATCGATTTGATGCCATGAGGAAGATCCAAAATCATGCGAGTCGGTTCAAGAAGTGGTACCAACTGTGCATTTCCGTCATCGCATTCGGTACCCTCTGGTGTGTTGGTGCAGTTGTCTTCTGGCAAGCGGAGCAACACACTCAAGGGCTGAACTACTTTGAGGCCCTCTACTTCTGCTATGTATCCCTTTTGACGGTTGGCTACGGTGATCTCAGCCCCAAGTCGAACGCAGGCAGGCCTTTCTTCGTTCTCTGGTCTCTGGTAGCCGTACCCACGATGACAATTCTAATTTCAGACATGAGCGACACCGTCATTGCTGCCTTCAAGGACTTCACTTTCTGGATTGGTGATTTCACCATTCTTCCCAAGGCCGGTATTTGGCGTCACATTCTGGAGTCATATCCTTGGTTATTCAATTGGGTGGCGCGGAAAGCTGAAGAGCACAGATTGGAACAGGGTCTGCCTGTTGGTCCCGATCCAGACCAGGAAGATGACTCCACAAATCCCCCAATTGATCAGGCGCAAGTACCAACTCTCAGCGAGGGACAATTGACCAAGAGGCTTGCTCTCGCGATCCGCGACACTGCCCTTGATCTCTCTCGTTCTCCCGACAAGAAATATGATTACGAAGAGTGGGTCAAATTCACCAGACTCATTCGCTTCACTAAAATGGACGCCAAGGAGCTCGAAGAGGACGAAGAGCAACTAGGTCCTATTGAGTGGGACTGGCTTGATGAGAACAGTCCCATGCTCAGTGAGAAGAGTGAGCCCGAGTGGGTTCTTGATCGGCTGTGCGAAAGCCTGCTGCGGCTTTTGAAAAAGAAAAACATCGGCACGGAGCGTGGCGAGCGGGCTTCCATCTCCCTTAGTTCGGCCATCCTGAATCCAACCAACAATATAACAAGATATTCGGTACCTTCAGATGCTGTCTCTGCCAATTCCACCGCCACTGATACTTCTCCCCACACACGGGGCGTGAATCAAGCCGACGCGTTCATTAATTTCTTCACCGGCGAGCGCCATGGCACAGATGCATATGCATTGAGTCAGCCTATGTGGAGCAAGAAGGCGCTCGAGAGGAGGAAGGCTGGCCGGAAAGTGAGCATTTGAGGACTGGTCTCTTCAATTGGGCCTGACCTAGGCTGAATCACCTGTTTGATCAATCACCCAAAGGGCCTATTGACAAAAAGCCAAAGGCGAGAGTGACCTATGTGTTAGTGGCCCTTGTACCAAGGGCCACTAGCTCAGGGCTCTGGGGCAGCACACAATCAAACCCACTAACTCAAGGCTCTGGGGCCACACACAATCAAACCCACTGACCAGCTATGTCCTGCACCCTAGACAACAAGGCTTCTCCTGCTGACATCATCAGCAAAATGTGGGAAGAAATTGGACAAGATGCTCTCACAGGAAGTAGTAGTAGTAGTAGCAACAACAGCAAACAACCGAGAAATGCAGGAAACAAAAGATTGGCCTGGAAATTATTGCTTTATGCAACGGATACTACTCCACACACTGACTTCTGTGATATGTTTCTTTGTCATGACATCATCAGAGATAGTCGGCCAGGCGTTCTGTCTAGCCATGCATAGATACATGTTTCACACATCTACATACAATACACATACAGGGGACATGATATGGTTTGTTAAGATGAGATTTTCAATGTTCTTCATGATAAGCTGGAGTTCATTCTGCACCCTTCCTTCATTGATCTGGTCGCATATGCAACAAGCCATTCAACATTGAGTAAACCCCCTTGAAGTTATTTGTCCATCAGGTTGTCATTTCTTCTTCTCTATGAACACAACACCCACCAACTTGGGTCGTGAGAGGATCAATCACTTGCTCATCCTTCCATTCTGACCATCACCACGTCATCTCCTTGAATGATCTTGACATCCTGATGGAATCGCACTCTGTTTCTCGCCTTCCCTTTCTTTCCCTTTTTCTCCTGTCTCTCCTTTCTCTCTTCTGCTTCCTCCTCTTCTTCATCCTCCATACTATCATCCATATCTCTTGTGACAGGGTGGTCCCTAACCACACGATCTGCAGCAAGCACACTCCTCAGCTGCGCATCTTCAGGGGGTAATCCTCCACGCTTTCTGCTCTTCTTGGCTACCTTTGCCTGCTTCTTTCGGTTTGCTTTCTTCTGCTTAACTAACTGGCTCATTTGATCATTAAGCATACTGAAGAACTTCTCCCCCTCATCTTGCGCAGCTTGGAATTGACTGGCCAATGACTTTGGCTGTGAGGTGGTGGTGGTGCTACTGTCTTGCAGGCAACTATTGTTCACATGGACTGCTGTAGAGGAGGAGTCAGGGTGAAGACATGGTGATCCAGGGAGGGTTGCGAGGAGAGTAGGGATGGCAGACTTGAGGTGCACCCAGAAGGCGGTGTGGGTACAGGGAGAGATAATGGGAATCTTGACACTGTCATGTGGCAATAGCCAGTGTGGAGTAGTAGCAGTGGTGAAGAAGACTTGCGGGACTGGATCTCTGCTGGCTGCCTTAGCACCATGATGACCTTGCGTGATGTGAACTGCGACACTATCACCATTGCCGTTGTCAAAGGGTGTCTTGAACTGAGACTTGACATTGTTTTGCAGCTGCAGTAGTGAAGAAAGTTCAATGGCAATTGCTTCCGTGGTTTGGTTATCCTTGCCGGACTGCTGGAACACTGATGGAAGGGCCATATTGGAGAGGAGATCAGTCAGGTGGGAGGATAGAGCATTGCGGTATCTGGTAAATGAGGCAGCGTAGGCAGAAGTAAAGGACTCGAAGGCGAGATTGAGTGGATCGTTGATTGGCACTTGATGGCTTAGGTAGAAGACTCGCAAGGCGACCAAGTGCTGATCAGTGTAGTAGAGATAAGAGATAATAGCGTGACCGAGAGTGTAGATGTCCGCGAAGGTGCTGACTTGGCTGATGTCAGGGACCGCTGGAATGGATGAGTCGTAGACAGAGATCTTGTCCTTTGTGTACCCCATGAGAGGAGCAGGGAGGATTTCAAGCTGATGAAAGTTCTCCTCGTAGCCTTCTGGGGCTCGAGGAGGCCAGAGGGCCAGGACAGTGTGCGGTAATGGTGAAGACATGGGGATTTTGTAGCCGTTGACGATGATGGTTTGGATATTTCGTCAAATCGAGTGCGCAGTGTCAAGAGTTCGAGGAGCCTGCAGCAGTTTTTATACACTAGGCGGATTGCCATGGTGACAGTGTTTGAACCCGTTGCTAGGTAGGTATCACACAGACGATGACAGAATTTAGAAGACCTATTGCAACCTGTGGTGAAGTATGTCAATAGGACAATCACTTTTGACAGGATTTGCTGGTAATGTGCTGTACATGTGCCTCTGCTGTTTTAGAGGTTTGTAAAACGCTGCATGGAGATGGACAGCCTTTGAGTATCCTGCTGCCTATGTCATCGCATGATCGGTCATCTCCTGGGATTGTTGTCGTCCACTGTGGCTAACTTCATGAGGCCTGGTAGTCTGTAACAGTTGCCTACCTCAACAAAGCACTATGAGTGTGATGAGGCAAGTCTACTTTCCAGTTGTGCTTAGTAAACTGTGACTGCTAATAGACAAGGTCCTCTGGTGGAAGTCAGGCAAGACAAAACCTATTCACTTGAAATATTGCTATGCCAGGTATCCTCTCTCACTGAGGAATTGGATACATCAAAGACATGGCAATTGATGAAGCCTTGATCACTGGGAGCAAGGCGTTCAATTGTCACCGCCCAGATATACTGGACTAGTGTAATAAGAATAGTACAACTTGTACTGTTCTTGCCATGCTAGTTAGTCCATTTGCAGTATCTCTTGTCACATGTATATCTGGGCGGTGACAACGAAGTATACATTAATCATCTGTCAACCATTATAACATGCTCTATCCAATTGCTAGTACACAAACCTTGCCGAACGAAGCTGATCGATGTGCTTTCATTTATGGTCTAGAGACTGAGGTTCGTTCTGGATTGCCAAAAATAGAATCTCCAACCTTGCACTCAGCCCAATCAGCTCCTTGAAGGACCTCTCCCAGCAGACTCTTATCATCCTTCATGTCAAAAAATCGATGGACTGTGCCAGATGAAACGTGGGATGCAAGTCAAACGATATCCGATAAGACTACCTCACCAAGCGTCAGTCAAGACCTCTTCATCAACAAGAAATCCCAGTCCAGCAACATTTCTCAGGGCGGCCAAAATTAATGGTTACGCGCAGAAATGGATTCTAGAGCACAACGCTGACAAGGCCAAGGACAAATCCCCCTGAGAACAGAGCGAGGCTTCTTAAGTTTAGGCTAGAGAACTCTTTGTGAGCGACGCCAAGGTCCGAACAATGACGACCTCGATCTCCCTAGAATATTATTCGTCAGGCCCCACAGCGAGATACCAAACTCGCGTCTTCAGCTGCCACGCCAGCAAAATCGGACGCACCTGAGGTGCAGTCACAGCAATTGTTATTGCCGCCCCTTGACAGCGCGCCTGGTTCGTCAACCCACTCCATTTAATCGTCCGTTAATACCTTTAGATGGCGACATTCGTCAACTTTGCCTTGATCCCTACTGTCACGTGCCAACTCGTCCATTCGTTTGCCAAGGCTTGGCACGCTGGAGCTACCGATGCTCGTCCATTAAACACTCATCATCAAAACACAGACAGACCAGATTCGATAGATAGTTAAGACGGCCCACGTCAACATTAACCACTATCTCGAGTCCACTGTCTCCATATCTCTCCCTCTCCCATTCCTCTCATCCCCATCCCCATCCCTATCTGTTTCTCTCGATCCCGACCCCTCCAAGCCAGCGGGCTTGATACAAATGGTTTGGGGCATGAGCACGAGAACTGAGAAACCTGCTGCACCTGAACAAGACCGAGCTCGAGGCTTTGCTTTATTAATTTGTCTCTCTGCCGCCAATTCGGTGGCGGAGCACCGAGCAATGGTATCAAGATTCGTTTGGATGAAACCGTAGTGAAGTTGGCCCCCAGTTCTCTTGACCGGTCTCTCATTCACCAGACCAGTCTTCGAGGCGGTACAAAGTCTCGACTTTGTTCATACCGTCCAGTATTGCTTTGTGCATGACAGGGGATGGCGGATGCCAGACGTCTGACTGGTAGTAGGCCTCAAGATGAGATAGGATTTGGTCACCCCCAACCCGTTTTCGGGTCAACGGACTACAATGACCTCAACCACACTGACTTCCACTCCATCGCACCAGGTTCGCGCCGGAATAAAAGGTCTTTGTTCTATATCACAAAGGATCCAGTCACCCGGGCCTCGCGAGGGAGGCTTAGTATTGTTCATACATATTAAAATGCGTCTTCCATGAATTTTGGTAAACAATGAGCGCGAAAGCCCAGCATCTACCCAAGGATTCATTCAGTATTTAAAGCCCTTGACATATACAATGTTCAATTCTTCATACATAGCCTGCACCGTGCTCGACGTGACGATAACATACATATTCGACAATGCAACTCACCACGCTGTTCCCCCTTGCCATCGGCCTCCTCTGCTCTGCCGCTGCTGCTACCACCCCCTCCTCCTTCTACTTCTCCTCTCTTGCCGACCGCCGTCGCCATGCCTCACCCATCGACGTCAACTCCTACCTCCATGTCCGCTGCCCAGGCACGTCCGTGCCCGCTCAGCAATACATCACCTTCGGCATCGCTCAAGCAAAGCAGAACGACGACAACAGCAACAATAACCCTGACACCTGGACATCATGGGTCTCGGCCTGCTGCCCCGCCGATTCCCCCAGTCTCGACCCGACACCTGACCCGACAACGGAGGCGCTGAAATGCTATAATGACATCTATGACAATCCGAAATTCAACAAGCCCGCGCCGAGAGTTCGCCCTGTGGTGGGGCAGACGTGTCAGAATGGGGCAGGAGTGTGTGTTGATCATCCTAGGGCTTGCTGTTGGGGCGGTTGATAGAGCGGCTGGGTTGGTGAGATTTTTTTTTAATTTATTCTCAGAGTCCTTTTGCTAGGTGTGCACTATTGGTGAGATATATATGGGCAGCTATTAGTATACAATTAACTCCCCTTACTATAATTGACTCCTACTAGTTAGCGTGCTATATATGGCGTGCTTTATATGGCGTACAAGTTGTGTCATCCAGCTGAGTAAATACGAAGCAGGTCCCGAAGGGGGCCTTCCCAGCAAGCGAAGCCATCCAACAAGCGAAAGATGGGAGTCAGGGTAAATTATAATAGCATTATAGTGCCAGGGTATCTGAGAGCTATTGTTCGATATCATGGTACAATCGAGGCTATCCTCACATATCAACCCGGAATGCT
Organism: Chaetothyriales sp. CBS 132003; assembly: GCA_003709865.1. Classification (NCBI taxonomy): domain Eukaryota; kingdom Fungi; phylum Ascomycota; class Eurotiomycetes; order Chaetothyriales; species Chaetothyriales sp. CBS 132003. Next base: position 221,168 of record QRBJ01000013.1, on the reverse strand, counting down.
GCTCCTATGAAGATGTATGAAGACGGTGCTCTTTCGTTCCTAGGGTACCAGTGTCATATCCATGCCTCTTCAAATACTCCCTGAATCTGAGATCCTCAAAGTCAATGGTATCCTGCTTGATGTTCGGCAAGAAGGCCAGTGCGATGATCCCGGAGAATATACAGAGCGCACTGGACACGAAGAATGGATATTGGCCTTGTTTGACAACATCATCGCCAGCCGCGGCAATGATATCCGGGAAGACATAAGTACCAACAAAGGCACCAATCTTACCAATAGCGGCAGCGATGCCATAGTATTGACCCCGGATGCTGGTTGCACATGTCTTGGACGCAACAAGGCCGATATTGTCGCCTGGTCCGAACTCGCCAAGGGACAAGAAAATGCCGTACACAACAACAAAGCCGCCGACATGGCTTGCCTGATCAAGGTGCTTATAGATACCGGACATGAGAAATCCGATGGCGCCCTGTAGGATGACACCAATGGCAAGAGTGTACTTGGGGCCAATCCAATCGCTGACGAAGGCGCCACAGAATGAGCCGGGAATGTAGAAGAGGTTAATGACGGTCGACCAGCCGAAAGATTTCCAGAGGGGCGCGTCGGAAGGGAGGAGAAAAGTGAGCCAAGACGAGGAGTAGATCCCGAAAGAGTAGCTAGAAAAGTCGTAGATGAACCAAATTAAAGACACAATAACAAGGCGGAAGCCATAAAACTTGACAATCAGCCACCAGGGGTAGTTGGTCATTTTACTGCGGGAGAAGGATTCAGGTTCCTTGAGCTTTATTCGGAGATAGAGGAGAGAGAGTGGCGGGATAACGGCGAGGCCGAGGCTGATGCGCCATGCAGCGCGGAGATGGTGGTCTCCACAGGCGAGAACGACTATCATAGCGACAAAGGTAGCAGTGACGAAGCCGGCATCAATCATGAAGTTGGTAAAAAAGATGAACCATCGGTTACGGTGGCCTTCCTTCAGTTCTCCTGTAGACTCAGCGCAGGCCACGGAACCGGCAGGGTATTCACCCCCTATGCCAATGCCCAGGAGAAAGCGATAAGCTGTAAGAGCAGCGAAAAGGCCTTTGATCGACCCATGATAGCCGTATGAGCCGGCGCCAAGGGCGGCGAAGACGATCAAGATGATGGTGGAGATGAGAAGAGAGTGTCGACGCGACCAGTGATCGGACGTATAACCAAAGACAAGCTGGCCGAGGACGGTGCCGGCGAAAGCGATGGAGGAGACGTTCTGCTGGGCCGCCGAGTGGGTGTATTCGTCCTTGTAGAGGGTCTTGAGTATGGTATTAACGGGACCGATGACGCTCTGGCAGAAGCCATCAGAGAAAAGACCTAATAGTCAATTAGGGTAAGCGGCGATAAACGTATATCTTCTTCATTCAATCGCTCTTACCTGAACCACAAGCTATGACAGGCCAGCTTCGTTCCCATCGCGATTTCGTGGTGGCAGCAATGCTGTCATGCCTCAAGGCAATGTCCTGATCGCCGCCGTCGACAGTCGCCGTCGCCGCTTCACCGTACTCTTTCTCATTCATTGTAATCGCTGGCTTGGAACACGAAAAGAGAACTAGGTGTCAACGGATCCCGTAGCAATTAAACGAAGAGGAGAAAATGCGACCTCGGGAGATAGCCCAGCAATAAATCCATTTATCACCCGCCATGACTTGCTGTGTCAGGGCAAGATCGCCATTGAATCATCAGTGCAACGTGCAGGGTGATTGATTTGAGTTCGGTGCTTTTGGTGACAGGGAGTGAATGGCATGACGTACTGAAGACCGGGCGTACATGGTCAAAGAAGGGATAAGCGGCAGGAGGAGTCAGCCGCGCAATCGCTGCTACTGTAAGCTAGTTGCAGCGGGGGTTGCAACCGCACATTCAGCTCGATAAGGGGGACGGCCCAGGTGCAGGACCAAACCAGATCTACCATGTCACACACGTGTTACACAAAGTTTCTCGGACCTGCCAGTTGAGCAAGCACTAATTAGTTAGCCACTCGATTGTTGATACTGACATATTAATATGAAAATTTTCACGTGTAGCAGCTCTGTCAACAACTTGACCTCGCTAACTTCTCGTTTTCGCGCGATCCACATGACAAGCCTGGACAATGCTTAAGAGGTTCAAGCTCCGCCAAGCTCACGACAGGTTACCCTGGGCGCCGTTTCGATGCAGCCAGTTACGAAGGGGGGAAGAGAGCACGTTCCATTTAGCGTCGGCTCGCCCGATGCGCGGTTTTGTACGTGTTGACCTTTACAAGGAATTTTACCCACACGGATCAAGACTTGTAGAAATGCTGAGGAAGAGGTATATTAATCCTGTATCTCGCTGAGCATATTGGAGAGGTTGGCCACGCCTTCCCTTGTGACGTTAAAGAAAAACGAAGCTTTAATTAAAGCGCACTTACTTAGCCATATCCAATCCTTTGGGGCTGAAAATATTACAAAAGTCCAAGTCCATGCTCTTCGTTCACCAGCACTCGCGCTTTCTTCAAATCTTGTGTCCACTTTCGAACCACCAAACACCACATCTGCTTCTCCTCCATCCTTTTCTCGTCGATGAATTTGTCCAGCGTCAGCTCCGACTGCCAATTATCTCGTTCTCTCCCGTTCCTGACCAGCATGTCGCTCGTGAGATGTGGAAATTGTGACTTGGCACTTGATATAGCTTCTTTGTCGCCGTGTCTCTTTAACTGTGCAATCTGGCAGGGTGGACAAGGATGACTCTGGTGGGACAGGTGCGAGGGTAGCATGCTATAGTAGTGCGTTGCGTTGTGCGAGCATGATGACGGACAGGAGAAAGAGAAGGAGCGACCCAACGACATTCGCTTTGGACTAGGCACATTTGTCGAGCAATACCGAAGCGTGCCTTCAGGCTGGAGAGCAACATTTGGCAGTGGTGATGTTGCTGCTCTTGTGAGTGAAGCCCTCTTTGATGAAGGGTTGGGTGGAAAATCCAAGTTCTTGGTTGTTGAATAAGTGTACGATGAGTCGCTTGACGTCGGACGTCTCATTGAAACACGACGAAACTCACAGTTGTAGCATTTGCCCGGTTGTTGTTGCAGCCTGGTTCCTGATGTTCCACTTGTGATCTTCAAAATGCAGCATGGTGCCAACCGGCACCCTTCTATCGACATTAGCAAGCCGTGGCCGCAGCGAAAACGAAGGATGTGGGCTTGACACATTGGTGATTGTGTGAGATGGCTGATTGTAGGTAGGTTGAAAGTATCTGTAGCCTGGACAGTGATTGTGACAATTGACAAGATATTTCACGGGCATGATGCCTTCGACATCCCACTGAAGCCAGGTTGCATTGGCCTGTGATCTTGGCACGGGAGATGTCCAGTAGATTTCACCAGACTTCGCAAACTGACTCGGATATAGGTCGAATGGTTGGCCTTCTACGCGCGGGAAAGATTTTCTAGTCAAATATTCAGTTGGATGCTGCTCTTGGAGCTATCGTAGCGACGGAGGAGATCAAGATTTCGGGTCCAGTGTGTCGTCGCGCCTCGTTCCGTGTCCTGTTCGATTGGTCACAATGTTGTTGGAGAGACATGGAACTTAGGCCATTCAAAATCGTGATGGAGGAGTTACGAGGCTGGTGAGCGCCTGTTAGTTTACCCAAGGTATTATTAACAGTTAATAAGGAATTGAGGTGAATGGTTGAGACGCCCCCCTTCGGCCACCCAGTCGTCAACTTGCCGGTCGTTCCGAGCAGATATTGGCGTTCCCCTCACTTGGGCGCTGGGCACTTGAGTTTTTCAAGCTAGCTGGTAGCCACTCCTGGTGGCCGGAGGACAGCGTCGCATCCAATACACGCCCTGACCAAAGGTTACTCGTAATCGGTAGCATAGCCTGTAGGTTGTAGTGTTTGGCTTCCGCATTCTGAGGAAGCTGGGGCCCTGCTCCGTTTGAATCTTGGCTCGAGAGCTTGCTAATACAGTATGAGGCAGCATTGCCCCACTGTGGACTCTAGATAAACAGCACTCGCATGTGCCTGAGATCACGTTGCGAGCGCAGGGCTAACCAAGGCGCTGGGATTCCCCTCGTGCTGGATGGATTGTGCAGTGCACGTGGAGGTTGATCCACCTCTGGAAGGCAATTGGGATCACTAGCTCTATTCTTATCTTGTGGCTCTTTGGTGTTAGGCTCGTCATGCATGTCCGCCGCGAAGAACCCTGCAGCGGGCATGTACAACAAGACTGGGTTACATAATTTCAGCAAGTCCCCCTAGGATCTTTCCTCGGTGGCCGCTCCAGGCTGGAGAAGCTTGTCCGCTTGGTGGTACAAGACTTGGATGTGATAACTATGCGGTAGAAAAGCATTAGTATGCGGCCCGCAGCCTCTATGCTCTCGCCAATCATCTTGTAGGTCACTGTCTGCTGTCGTCGCTGGTGTTGTAATACATGGTGATTTTCTGAATTTTGAACACATTATCTTTTGCTGGAGGTCCACAACTCCACCCTTTGTCGCCATTGGACCAATTATTCCACAGCCAGCTACCGGGCACGCTGGGAACATTATCTGTGAAGACCCTTTGCAGTTGGCCGTCAAAATAGAAGGCAGTGTACGTCTCAGTCCAGTCAATGCGATACTCATGCACATTGGTTGTGATATCGGAAGCAGGTGCGGTAACAGTATCGTATGTAGAAGAATCGTGGCCAGGGCTGACGGCCTGATTGACGTACCAGATCGGATCTGGGCTCCGTGAATCGACCCGAGAGAGAGAGTTGGGGTCGGTGACGTACTCGATATCAATTTCCTGGGTATCATCCCGGTAGAAAAAATTTCCTGTTGTGACTGTTAGCTAGAATTGGGCAAGAATTCCAACAATGCTTGCCGTGACATGTGCCTGGGACATCGCTGAAAATGGCATTCGTGCGAACACTGGCGTACAAAATGTTTGAGACAGAGGTGATGACTTCGGCACATTTGAGAGCGTCACCATTACTGGGGGACTGGCCACCAGGGACCAAAAGATTCAAAAAGCCATCTGAAACCTGGACATTGGCTGGTGTGTAGAGGTGGTTGAAGGGAGCACCACCCGATTCATCCTGGACCACGTAGTCGCTGGCACTGAGACCTTCGGGGAGGGTGTTGCCGTTGAAGGTGTAGACAGCCTTATTGTTGAAGAGACCGACATCAGGAACAGTCCATTGGAGTGCCCTCTGTGCGGCAAAAGTTGGGTCCTGTTCCGGAATAGGAGCAAGTCCCTGCGCAGAGCGTATCGATGCGGTGCTCTGCCTTGTCATCAAACCTAGTCACAAGGTAAGTGAGATGATCACAGGGTCGGTGACAGCTAAAATACTGGTTCGGGGCTGTAAGAAAGCCTTAGAGGCATCCGAACGATTGAAGCCAACGCTCGCGAGGAAAGAGAATATGAGTTGGTGTGCGAGAGAGGGCATAATTGCGATGGAGTACGGTGAGGGAATCTTTGTTTCGCTGTACAGCGCTTAAATACTCTCCATGGGTCATGTCTAACGCAATTACGTCGAGAGTAAAACAAGGATTCTCTCTGCCAGGATAGAGAACCTACCGGCATGATGGGACTGGACGGCAACCTGGGATGCACCTTCGGAGAAGAGCCCTTTGAGCTTGGTCATGATAACTCTCTTGACCTTTCGAATGGGCGGTATCGGCTTTCTCGCGATGCGGAACAAGAGTTGTTCATGATTGGATTCAACGTGTTCGGCAGGGTGGTCAATCGAACTAGGAAAATCCCTGAAGGTTCGCATGTACCTCTTCTGCACATTAGACCATGTGAGATGAATCGACATTGCCGTTGTACAATCACAGGGTGCAATAACGTTGAGCCGCGACGGTTGGTATTCGCAAGCTAGGTGTAGTAGTCAGTTCCCCGTGGGATGAGAACGGAGCTCTGTCGAATGCGTTGCGACCGTAGCTGTCGACTGTTCGTGTCACGGGAAAGAAGAGGCACGAAAATCAGCGACAGATCAGATTACCATGCAACAATGATCATGGCGAGAGGCAGTTGCAAGCGGAGGTTAGCCTTCTGGCAATTCCCATACTGGTGGAGGCTGAAAGGACGTTGGGCGTTGGGCGGAAGGAGCGCTACACCACAACATTAACTCCTACTTATTTCACATGCCTCTTGACCTCGTAGGCAAAGACCGTCCTTCTTAGTAGCTCATCTCCGGGATCATTGTCGAACATGACTTTGTCCATGACATGCTCCAGAAGCTTGGTCGCGTGGAAACCATTCTCCTGGACTAGCTGGAAGAATCTGAGATCCTTCTCAAGCAACCAAGGGCGATAGGGTGTGAAGAAGACTAGCGCGGTTGAATCGGGGCCCGGTTTCATGGCTTGGTCCAGGGTGCTAACCAGTTTTTGGTGTTCTGAATGGTTGAATAAGATATCAGCCAGGATGAGGAGATCGAAGCCGTCTCGGGGAAGACCGAGATTTTGTTGTAGGGAGTCAATGGAGTTGCCCCAGAGGTAGCCTTCTGCGGTGATATTGGCTTTGTTCTGGATTAAAGCACAGTGCTCGATGTTGTAGCGTAGGTTTGCTATCAGATCAGCGTCAGGATAATCAGTCACAACAACCTGTCTTGCTCCGTGGATAGCACAGGCCAGACTTGGGAGGCCGGCGCCCGCTCCGAGCTCGAGCACGGTCTTTCCCTTGACGAATTCAGCAGCACGTTCTTCAATGAAAGCAGTCACCACTTGGGCCGCATTCCAGAGCAGATGGCCCTTTTCAACATTAGCTAGGGCAGACTACGAGCAGACGCTTTTATCATTAGCACACCCAAAGAGGACTATGGCCGATCAGGCGAAGCGAGATGGATCGCCCGTCCTTCAACTCGTATTGGACAAACGAGGGCGCCTTCTCGGGCGGGTAAAAGTCGGCGGGCTCCTGAAAGAGGTCGAAGCCATCGCTCTGATCGCCGTCATCACTATTCGATCCCGTTGTCATGGTGAATGTGGTGGGTGGCTTGATCTTGCAGCTGAGCGGGAGAAACTAGGCTCAATGTGTGTGAGTGTGTGTGCGTGTGCGAAAATCGCATGACATCCAAGCTAAGGTTTGTGTGTGTGTTGCCTGTATCGGCTAAGCTGCCACAACTGGTCGAAGGTGCACGGCCGATTCACGTAATCAAGGCCAAGCCAAGAGCGGGAGGGGCGCGTCAAAAGCACCGCGAAAGCTACCTCGGCATCTCCTTCCACTGGTCCGGATTTGGATTTGATTTTGGATTTAGATTTGAGAGTGCTCAGGCGACATGAGATACCGCGGTGGCATGTTTTTTGGGGCTGTTTACCGACTACGACTGACCCTTTTCCTTGATAGCAAAAACTGGACACGCTGAACGGGGGACAGCAAAATTGCCTCAGAATTCCGTGTCCACCCGAGAGCGTTAACCAGTGATCTGACGCTTTTATTCCGCATCACGCGGCCAGGGCGTGGACACCAAGAAAAAGTTCTAATTGTGCTGAGAAACTTGCCCTCTTTGTCTGTCAACATACACCGGGAATCCAGCAAGAGAATAATAAGGTGGCCCCACGCTCCCTCGCGTACCCCTGTCTACATGCTCTTCTGGCCTGTCCGAGGCTGCTTTGGACAACTGCAATTGCCGCTGATCTCGGCATCTTTTGCCTTCACAAGCACTAAGTAGAGCGGCGCGCCACTCATGATTGCCTGAGGCCCTTGAGATCTCGTATTATTATGTTGGCCCTTCTGCGCCCAGCACGCCTCCCTCAGACTTGAGCGAGCAATTCCGCGACTGAAGTGATTGGTTGTCAGCCTTACCTAGGTCAATAGTGGACGCTGGTCCCATTCAGTCGGGCCAAGGCAACGGTGGTTTGCTCCTTTGGCCGTGGGCGGGTGCAGCAGGTGCAGCCTCATTCTGCATCATCTGCCTTGGGCCACAAGCTTCAGCCAACGCTTTCTGATTACTTGTTGCCCTTGCCTTGCTCTCCAGGCCGCGGCGGATCGCGCGACGGCATCGGCAGTGGGCATTGGCTTCTCGAAGAAATAGTGTCAAAAAAATGGCCAGCTTCCCACGTCGCAGCGCTCGCTTGACTGGACGTTTGAACGATGCGCCGCAATGGGCGAACGGCCAGTCGTCGATCCCTCAGCTTCACTACTCTCCGCCTCATTCATCAGTGTCAACGACCAAGGGGGCGTCGCCAACCAACAAGTCCTTGAACTCTCCACCTCCGCTAGCGCCTCAACAACACGACGCCATGGCAGGTCTGCGATTGCCGCCGCTGCTGCCACACAAGCGCGACACCAAACCGCCTCTACCGTCTCCGTCAGCGTCTAATCTGGATCCCTTCTTCTCTCGCACACATTCCCAGTCGAACTACACTCCGTCACAGTCATCACAGCAAGAACAGAGCATGTTTGGGCAACAGCAGAACCAAAATCCGCCACAACTCCATCCGCACTCGAACTCGATAGACCGCGGCCAAGGCAACCTGCTGGCGGTGAACCCGGGTCAGTTGCCTCCTGACTTTCTGGCTGAGGCCGCCAGACGCGCACAGATAGCATGTCTCATGAGGGACATGGGCGATGTGTCGTTGTAAAAGTGGATTATCCGAGGCAGCGACCAAAAACAAGCACGATTGTCAACGGCATTTCTTTTTTGCGTCTCCAGCACAACCCCTCCCCGACTGGCTCTATCTATCATCGGCACAATCTGGCGCAGCAGACAGACAACCAGACAGAGCACACAACAAGCCCCTATGACTAATAATAACAACTTGCTCGTCCACCCAGTACGGCAACACATGGCTGTTGTTTGCAAAAGCAAGCCCCCCTGGCTCGGCGTGCAACACCCTCGAGCACTGAGCATTGAGAGCATTGAGCGGCATGTGATACTGAGGGATCAATTTCCCGAAAGTCTAAATCCGGTGTCTTTCCCTTATTGTCTATGACTACTTTCTTTTGGGATCATCGTCCGAGAAAGGATAGTTGCCGCTGCCTAATTTGGGAAGCTACAGAAAAGAAAAAAAAATATAGTTTGATGTTGTCAAGAAGAGAAAAAAAAGAGAGGGGAGTTGAAAATCACGAACCGCCAGCCGCTCTCAGGTATGATGTGTGGGGTCATGGAACAACAAGGATGACTCAACCTGGATGAACTAAGCAGGGAAAGGGCATTCCATCAGTGCCGCAGGAGGACATTTGAACACGTGCACACACACTGCACCCACGGGCCGACGCCGCCTCAAGAGGGCAAACACCCCAGAGCAAACAATCACAAGGAACAAACATTAACTCAACTCAAACCCAGTCCTTGTTGTGTCGCTGCATGAATCCTGTTTTTTGAAAGAAAGGAAAATCTTATCACGGCTCTGGGTTCCAGGGCTTTAGGTTTTCTTTTTAAACCATGTTTTTAGCCGACAGCGGGAGAAAAGGGGAGATTTTGGGGTGTGTGTGCTTGGGATATTTTGTTTTGAAATTATAAATCCTTTTACAGATTTTGCATTGGCATTGGCATTGGCATGGGACGGGATGGAAAGCAGGAAAGAAAGAAAGCGAGGAAGAAATTGATGGATAGATAGAGAACTAAATAATACTATCCTCTCAAGGAAAGACCTAACTAATCTCTGTGTGTTTTCTATCTGCCCACGATTACTTGAACATGCACATGTTCATGTCGCCATTTCGTCATACAATCGAATCGGTAGGTAGGTAGATGGGTAGGTAGATAGCCATGTAGATAGCTAGGCAGATGGGTAGGTAGATGGCCAGGTAGATGGCCAGGTAGATAGCCAGGTAGATGGCCAGGTAGATAGCCAGGTAGATGGCCAGGTAGATAGCTAGGCAGATGGGTAGGTAGATAGCTAGACTGGCATGGTACTGGTATGGGGCATATCTATCGCTTCTCTCGTCTTCTGCTCTGCATTTTAGGCATGGATGAGTCAATTAATCATCGCCTCGAAATTCAAGGCGTAAAAACTGCACGAACCCGTCAACGACGCCTTCCCTCCCGTCGGTCTGACCCGCATAGCCCTGGCCGTGGGAGATGCTGGTGCGCTGGATCTGGGTGTACTTCCTGCGCAGACGCTGGAGCATGGGCTGGCTGAGGACGGTGCCGCAGGGTATGGTGAGTTCGTCTGTGTGGATGACTTGGTCTGAGGCATCGGCCGAGGCAGACGCCAGGGACTTGATTGGCAGTGACAGGGACAAGGTCAGGGTGCCGCCGTCGCCGTCCGCCATGCCCAATTCCCGGGCCTGCCTGAGCAGAGTTTGCACGACGAGTAGCGTTGTTGACTCGAGGGTCTGCAGCGCGTCCGACGAGGTGGCGGTGGGCAGGACGGTGGCTTGATGTCGGCGCACCTCGTCGACCTTGTTCTTCTCATCTTGCGTCGACTCCTCGCTCCCGGTCTTGGCTGCACTGCGCACTGCAGCTGCTTGTTGGGCAAGTGCTTTCTTGGATGTGGGCCTTGCAGGAGGTGGGTAGAGGGCGTCCCAGATGGCGGCGTAAGGCGGGTGGCTGTCGGTGGACGGGATGGTGAAGAGTGGCGTGTCCCAGCGGGTGAACGGCGATGGCGGCTCATAGCGCATGACGAGCGATGCGAGCGTGGCGGGGCTGTATGGCGGTGAGGAAGTAGGCGCGGGGGCAGGAACGATGGGGATCCATGGTAGCTCGGCAGGCAGCTGCTCGGCCGTGGCAGGCGCGCTTGGGGCAGGTGCCGAGGCAGTTGCCCCTCGAGCTGGATGGCCGCCGCTGATCGAGAGGCTGGTGAGGGTGGTGAGGGTGGTGAGGGTGGCGGTGTCGGCGTTGCCGTCGATGGACGAGTTGCGAGACCGGCCAGCCTGACCGCCATCTCGGTCACCGTAGAGGGCGGTATGGCTCTCTGGGACGAGATGGCCGGGGATGTCTGTACCTGCCTGGGTGGCATTTTGCTCTTGCCGTTGGCCGCTCCTGCCGGCCATGCCGTCCATGCCGTCCATGCCGTCCATGCCGTCCATGTCGCCGTCTCTGCCCCAGGCTCTCAGCCTCTGCTCATTCCATTCCCGACACTGGTGTTCTGGGGCGGCGACATGGACTACGCAACAGCGTGTTGCCGCCGCTTTTGCCTCACACCATAGCTGGTACCTGTAGCCCTTGATGTAGTTCAGGCTGTCGGCCACAACCACGCAGTCCTTAGACACTGCTCGCTTGATGGCCGAGAACTCCTCGGCTCGCGCCGTTTTCTCCTGCGCGGCCGAGTTGTACACCTGGTCCCGCAGCCCTGTCGGCTCCTCGCGAGAGGAGGATGCATCGAGGGCGGCGTGGTGGGAGGGTACAGTGATAACCGTGCGTTTGGACGACGGCGGCGGCGGCGGCGGCGGGCTGCATGCAATTCGGTGGGCCAAATACTCAGCAAGTTGCTGGGCTCGATAGGTCTTGCCGGAGCAGGGCAGACCGGTGATTATGATGAGCTCTACCGTTTAGTCAGGACGGGCCACAAGCTCAGGCAGCACACTTACGGGCATCAGGAGATGGAGATAGAGAGATGATGGCGAGGGCGACGAGCGGCACGGCACGCTGACGCCGGGTCAGCAAAATTTGTGTTGTTGGCACTCCAAGCCGTAAGACTATGTACGATCCGTTATCCGCTACTGCTATACTATCACTGGCAAACCACTCCAGCTCTGCAACGAACAAAAAAAAACAAAAACTATCGCTGTTGTCACACTGACGGTAGAGACAGAGTGGTGGTATACACTTTCGCACAAATGCACCATCAGAATCACGAAACCGCGGCCGTTATCAAGTCAAATGGGCAAGGTCTGCAGGGAGAAATGACAACAGAGACTATCCTCCACTCTGCTGGCGCACCAAAACTATATAAAGACATGGCCGGCACTGGGCCGAGTGCTGCCGTCGCTACGTCCTCGCCCCATTTCCTCCCTCACATTCCTCTTTTCCAGGAGCGTCTCAGCATGGAGCGAGTGTTGACCGTAATGTTGGGTGCGCCAAGGCAGATTTCCCGAAGCTGTGGCCTTTGTCCGGCATATGTTCCTGGAGTAGACCTCACTGGGGCTCTGTTCCCGGCAGAGACATCCTCAAGCCTGGTAAGACAGTGGCCTGGTATCTTACTTAATATTCACATCTGCATTGTACTGTACTTGTCGCACTGACGTCATGCCAGCACCCGCGCCGCACATTCATATGCAAGCAGCCGGCCTTGCACCCATGTGGCACTCCTGGAAAGAGCACGATTTGGGCCAGCCATGGGCTAGCAAGGGCGCGCAATCCAGTCGGTGCGCTGCTTGTTAGTATTCAGTAAAGAAGCCACTGGATGCGGAGTATTGCGAGAATTGAATGTCACTCATCGACACGTTATAGGCCATCACGTTGTCGGCATGCATTGGCTTGTACGTCTCCTCAACGGCATGACGTGAAGACGCTGCACGGCGAGCATCCTTGGAGTAGCGCGCTGGCCCGGCTTCGACACGCTGGGAAGAGTCGGATCTCTTCATCGGCACAGAGGCAAGAGCGCTCGTGCCCTTGCGTCGCCTGGATTCCGGCGCAGGCCGTCCGCTGCCGCTTTCTTCATCTCCTTTTTGGGGGACCCATTGGTGCACACGCTTCATGTGGTCGCGTTGATTCCACGACCGCGGGAAACCATGCTCAGGCCGCGACCGCGGACAGTTGGGAAACTTGCAGAGATACGGGTTCATTCCGTGGCAATGCATTCCATGGGCTTCGCGCTCATGTCTGAACAGACAGGCGTTGGAGGAGAAGCGGGCATCATCACCTCCTGCTAAACACGCCGGGTTCTTGCATGTATACGGCCTCAAATGGGAATCCAGGTACTTGCTAATCACGGCGGTTAGAACACACGACCGACACGGAGCTATACCACCTACGCGTAGATGCATCGTTGTTTCGTCGGCTTGTGCGTACATCCGGAGTGCTCAACCAGCGGGCATCGAAAGTATCCATCCTTGTCCGGCAGAGCGCTATATCGAGGGTCCTTTCGGGCCTTGGACTTGTCATGGGAATCATCTGCTGGCGACTTTGGCGAAGGTGCATGCCGGCGCAGCTGTTCAGCACTGATGCGATCAGAGTGTGGCCTGATAGGGCGAAGGTGGGTTGGCCCACGGTTAGTCCCGCTGTACCAGAGAAGCAGGCATTAGTCTTGGGGCAGTCACGATCTGAGGGTCTCCTAACCTGTATGGCTGTATCTTCGGAGCTCCCAGCCGTTGGCTGCCCGGGCCGTCCTGCACGGGCGAATGTCTGTTAATGGCCAGTTCTTGCTCCACTTCATCTTCATCCGGTGGACTAGGAGGTCCTCGAAAACCCAGGGGAAAGCATTCCGCGGGCACCGAGTTCATATCCAATGACGATGTACAGGCTGTGTAGTCCAAGTACTCGGGGAGACCAAAGTTCTGCGTTGCCACCTGGGCTTGATCCATATCACCCACACGCGAAAGCACACTGGCAGAGGCGTAGTCGTACGGGCCAATGTCAGACATCATCATAGAAACAGGGTCATATGGTTCAACATCATTCAGGCCATTGAAGCCCATAGACATGAAGCTGCCTGGCTCACCATGGCGTCCCTGGACAGTATCCCACGAGCCAGATGGAGGATAATGCCGAGAAAGTGATGGAGAGGACAAAGAAAAGTTCGAGTCATTTATGGTAGCATCCTCGGAAGCTGACGAGAATGAAGACGGACTCGGTCCCGGAGTTGTCCGATTCCTGGGAATACAGTACCCGGCTTCACTCGAGTACTGGTACTCTCTGCTGACGGGAGAATGCCTTGATCTTGGTGACATTGTGAAGATCCAGATCAATCCTGTGCAGATCCAGATCAATCCTGTCCAGGTCCAGATCAATCCTCAATGGAAGTCTTTCTGCCACAACAACACAAATTAGTCTACGACCTTTCCCATCGAGCGATCAATGAAAACGCCAGTGCACAGGAGGCCCAGGCTCTCCTGGCGGCTGTCTGCTATCCACATAAGGCAGCAAATTTGAGTTCCTGGAGACGCATATCCCGGTGTTGTTGTCGAGAGCATATCCACTGTGCTGTTTTCGAGAGCATATCCCGGTGCTGTTGTCGAATTTGCATTACAGGGGAGCGAGGGATGTGTCCGGGTGGCGGGAGCGGTCGAGTATCATAACAGCTGCGAAAGTGTGGTGCAACGGCACCCATCTCTCCTATCCAGTCCACAGGTCAAGCGGTGGGTGAGTCGGAGTTTCCGCCCAACTCCCGCACCCACTACATTGATGGGTTGATTCATATCCGGCAATTCCACAGGCCATGTTCATGTGGGCTAAGTCCGGGGATAATTCAACAGGAATCCGTTCGGGAGTGCATTGCAGTGACATGACGTCAGTAGAGTCGATGACTTTTGCATCAGACCCGTCGTAAACTAGTCGTGTAGTAGTAGAAAATTAAAAAAAGTCCCGAGCAGCCTGCGAATCCAAGTCCGGTAGATCTTGGGATTGAAATCCGGCATTTCCTGGGCTTGAAATTCCTGGTGCAAAATATTCTCCCGGTGTGTGGATATCTGAGTGCATAACAGTGTCATTACTTTCAGCTCGAGGTCAGAGACCTGTCCTTGCTGTTTCCACGGTCCACAACTGGATGGACATGCACAAGGCGTGCGTGGAAAGAGCCATAAGTGACTCATTTAAATGCTGGGTAGTCCGTCCGCAGTGTGGCCAGTAGTGCGAGTCACAAGAAACACAAGAGCAAAAACAAAAAAGCAAATAAGTACCTCATATGATGTGGATGGCGAACGTAAATATGCTCCCCGACTGGGTGCAAACTGCAGTAGTTTCCAGTTCCCAACAGGCAAAAATTTGGGTCGAGTGCGAGTCACGCAATGCAATATCCTGGATCAATTTGTCCGGCTTAATGGTCCCAGGAGTAAACGGCCTTAACGGATCCAATAATGGTTTTTTTGGTGTGAGTGATGGTCGGAGGCGAGTACCAACAAAGCTGGCTGTGGGAAAGAGGGAGAGGGGGGGAACGAGGGAACGGGCCTTTAAAAGGCGGGGGAACTGGTTCTACGTGTTTGCAGCAAAACGGAGGGAGAGAAGTGGGAGAGGAAAGCGGCTGCAGTGTCGTGTTGGACCCGCGGTGGGGCTCAGTCGCCGTGGCTAGTGCCACACCCACGCCCTTGAATCTGTGCCAATTAAAGGCTGTCGAAACAGCAATTCAGACGCCGCTAAAGTATTGACCGAATGCGTCAAGATCAGTATTTCTGGCGGTGTGATCAACAAGAGAGTTGCCATTTGCTAGCAGATGTGATCTATGCCGCCAGTCCTGCATTTCACTCCAGAGCAGACGAGTGAACTGCAGGCCCAGGCAAAATCTTTCGCGTGGCTCCTCTATGCAGATGTGACGTGGCAGGCTCTGAGCTCACGCTGGCTTTGGGGGCCATGCGCTGTGGCGGCGGGCCTCCATCTTCAGCCAATGGGCTCGGAGGTCACAAGGCGACGGTGTTGCACAGCATCAGACAATTGCTTTGTTTTTCAGAGTACGGAAGAAGCCAGCCAGCATTGCCAACAATCCCCCAACTGGGGACCCGTTCATACGGCAATCGGGCCGAGCAGGCGCCGAGCCCCAATGATTGCAGCGATGTCGCTGTTGAGATGAGTACTTTCTGTGGTCTACCTTGCTAGGCCCGGGCGCGTCTTGGGCATCAATCTGTCCTGGACCGACCCGGTTCGCGCTCATCCTGTTCCCCTGGTCAAACTGCAGTCAGCACAACTGGCAGCACTTCTGTCAGGCAGGACAGCGAAAGCAGGCAACAAAAACCCATTCAGACTGGTCAATGATGGTGGTTGTCTCGTCAAAGACACTTGTGGTCTCAGGTGAACTATGCTTTGACAAAGGATGCATCATAAGGCTTTCATGGAGAGCTGGGGTGACGCCACACTTACATCGGGAAAGCTTCACTTGTAATGGCCTATATGAACCAGCCTTTCCGCAGGGCCGCAACGGTGGAAGAGGCATGGAAAGGATTTTACGTGACAAGATTGCGTGCGCGCATGGCTAACCCCAAACCGGTCTTGGATTGTTTGACGCCTTTGCTGGCCCCGATCGCGGATGTGGCGGGCCAAGGGTTGATCTCGCATGTCTTCTCGCTTACAATATCGGCACGTCGCATGTGGAAACGGTTGAGATGTGACCCACAGTCAGAGATCTCAGCTGAACAGGGTCTCCCGGAAGGAGAATATGGCGCACCAGACCCGGAAGGAGTAATACGGTGCTGCGTACCCCGGAACCAGCTCATGGGCTGCTGTCACCTGTAAGGTCTCGGTTGATTGACTGTATTCGCTGGAGACCCCTCTAGAACCCGGCTGGCTGGTAGTCTGAAAGCGATCAGACTGGCCTATTCCTCTGCGTAGGGATCTACATCAGCCCGGGCTGGTCTGAGGCGGCAGGGAGGTCAAGGCTGTCGTGACTGCCTTGAGACAGTGTGCATATGAGGGTGGCATACCAAACCTATCAAGAAAATCAATGAGACAGTTTGCATCTTGTTCCTTTAGTTGATGACAGCTTCATTGTGTTGCACAAGCACCTTCTTTCAGTTAATGACAGCTTCATTGCGTTGCACAAGCATCTTCTTTCAGTTAATGACAGCTTCATTGTGTTACACAAGCATCTTATTTCAGTTAATGTTCCCATTTACTTTGCTGTCTTTGTCCCATGGTTTCTCTGCAGTGGTCTTGTGATGAACTGGACCGGCCGAAGGCTCCAACGTCATTCCAAGGGCAATGCTAATACCCAACTCAGGAGGCAGAAGAGCTTCCTTGCTCGAGCGCGACAACAACACGTCCAGACCAGCAATGCCCGTCCTCTGCCTTCTGCCTTCTCTCTCTTCAACAAGCAGCGGGGCGGCAGGCAGCCGCGTTTGGCCCCTCAACGTCCGCGCTTTGTTCAGGATCCGCAACACCAGACACCTCAACAGGGAGACGCCAGGGCAGGGAACATTCACCACGCAAGCACCGTAGTCGGCATCAGCTCCTCACCCACATCTAATTGCAACACAATTGAACCGAAGATTGGTAGGTGTACCGAGGCCGCTCTCCGCACAGACGACAGGAAGGAGCCAGCGGTGGACTCACTGGAGCCTATCAAGCGCAGGCTGCTGGTCATTCCAGACTGGGCTGGACTCAATCCAACGAAACCCGTGCAAATGAGTTTCACTCCAGCGGAGGAGATGCAGCGGTTCGGCAGGAGGAGAGTCAACGCTGTAGAAAGACCCAAGAAGCAGAACCTGTCTCGTGCTCGCATTCCGCACCACGACACTACCCACACGATTCGCCATCTCGAGAGGCCCGTGGTTGCGGATCCGCTTCAACCAGATGACTTCAGCATTGGCATCCGCTTGGATAGTCACAAAATCCAGACTTTGGTTGAAAGCCTTCCCCAACGCACCAGACTATCTGCGGCGCCATCGCAGTCCAGTGAATCTATGCTCCTAGACAAATTCGATGCCAAAACCCAGAAGCAAGGCGAGCTGAAAGGAGATTCCAAACTTTTAATTCATTTCAGAAACCATGAAGACGATTATGAGCCTGCTCGGAATCTTGTGCCCCTAGATGAGGTGCGAGACCTGAAAAGCTGGGATGAGGTGCTGGAGAGGTCGTCATCGAGATCCTTGGTTGTGGCCAAAGAGCCCTCCTCAACGCCTTTTATGGACCCGAATGATGCGGCTGCCAGTGTCGCTACTGCATCCAACTTTGTCCTCCCACCTCTCCGGAGGTCAGGGTCAGACTCTGAAAACATATTACGGGGCGCGAATAACAAGGCTGACACTATTGCAGCAAGTATTGGAGAATACACATTGCCCATGACTAGTGGGGTCGGTGACAAAGAGCCATCCGAGCCTCAAGTTCGTACTGCGAGTTACAGGTCACCATGCTTCATGCTAGAGAAGCAGGTCGCAATGGAACAGGAGTTCTTGAGAAATATTGACTATTCTACGCACCATCAATCTGGTAGACGTCCGCCGGTCACGAAGCCTTATCCAATGGGACCTGCTGCCAATACAGCGCTGACCCATTCAGGATCAATACCAGACCAGTCTGGCTTTTCTGATGTTCATCTTAATTCACCTGTATCTGCTATGGATGGATCCACCCATCTCGACTTTTTGCAACTGTTGGCACATAGGAAGATGTGTACTAGTAGTATCTCAAATCGCCTCGCAAATGAAAATCATACATGGATGAAATCTGTCTTCCCGAGGGACTTTGAGAGAATTCAAAACAATTTCTCATTCCGCAAACCCTTGAGGACGTGGACGACACAACAGAGCACCTCTGAGCCATTTGGTCTTGTCGAAGGAGAAACTGCTGCGGATCAACTTTTCACACCCGACTCGGACCACACAGACGCATCTCGAAACATGCGACCACCGAGTGCAGATTCCATGATCTTCGACCGTACCTGGCAGTCGAATGAGAACCAGCCAGAATTGTCACCAGGCAACGCGACTAGCTTCTTGCCGCGTTTCAGTCCAATGAGTGGCGTGTTTAATGAAGCATTGAGCAGTATCTCATCCTCGAACGACAGAATCTTTGTACCGCAGAACGATGAGACCTCCATTCCGAAAACCCACAGTCGTCACTCACCATTAAAGCGGACTGCTAAGCAAGCATTCCCCGATGCCACCTCATCCAGTGGTCGGCGTCGACCACCCCTGCAGCCAGTCGACCCGTCACCATATATCTCAGGGTCCACAACAGGCCTCCTCGGCAAGGCACAGGGATTCATAAACAATCATATTGACCTATTGCAGCAAACACCGACACAGTCGTTCCTCTCCGTTCCGAATTCAACAGCTCTGGAAGTGGGACATGGTCAGTCGCTAGCAGAACGGTCGCCGCTTCTGGTTTGTGGCTCTTCGTTCAACGATTATCGGATGTTACACACACCAAGCTAGACGGGCCAGATCTGCATCAAGACAGTGTGAGTCCCATTTACATCCCCACCCCCCCCCCCCCCCCCCCCCCCCCCCATCCCACCAAGGAAAAACCATGACGTGGTAAAAAGCTTGGTAGTGGTAGTGAGGTGTGGTTGGCCACAAAGTCAGAGGAGTAGAAAAGGGGAAGAGGGCGGAATGACAAAATGACTATCAAAACAGTAATGGGCTCTACACCACCACCTACGAGTGATGGTAGATGACTTTTTCTCGGGACTTTTTATATTTCTAATTTTCTGAAATCACCATTGCGCTGGCAGTTGGCCAGTACACTGTCTAAATCTGTTCCATACCTATTCAGGTAAACGAGATCTGCTAATTACTTGGAGAACTGTTTTGACCGGCTAAATGTGGAGATGCCTCGGTTAGTGGATTGGGGAAAGATACACTGTAAGTAAGGGGAGCTAGACCGCGCGCGTTAACACATATTTGACTATTTCCTTCTGTCTTATTTACTGTAACTTAGCTTGTCATTACTGACTACTGCAGATTAAACAAATAAAAATGGCAATCTCTACATCACTCACCAAACGTCTGGGGCTGCGCAACCCGATCATGCTGGCTGGCATGGGGCATGTATCGGGCCCGGCGCTTGCGGCCGCGGTATCCAACGCGGGCGGGCTGGGGGTCATCGGTGGGGTGGGTTACACGCCGGAAATGCTGCAGGACATGATTGCGGAGCTGAAGGCCAACCTGAACAGCCCCGACCTGCCGTTTGGGGTGGACATCCTGCTGCCGCAGGTAGGAGGCTCGGCGCGCAAGACAAACTACGACTACACCAATGGCAAGCTGGGCGAGCTGGTGGATGTGATTATCAAGGGGGGTGCGAAGGTGTTTGTGAGCGCGGTGGGCGTGCCGCCGCGGTTTGTCGTCGAGAAGTTGCACGCGGCCGGGGTGCTGTACATGAATATGGTCGGGCATCCCAAGCATGTGGCCAAGGCATGCAATGCGGGTGCCGATATGATTTGCGCACAGGGTGGCGAAGGCGGTGGACACACGGGTGAGACGCCGACGAGTGTACTGGTACCAGCATGTGCCGATATTTGTAAACGGTATATCAGTCCGCTGACAGGGGAGCCGGTTGCACTCGTGGCAGGTGGCGGGATTGCGGATGGCAGAGGTGTTGCTGCGGTGCTGATGCTGGGCGCGCAGGCGGTCTGGATTGGAACGCGCTTTGTCACGGCTAACGAGTCGGGGGCACCAGAAGATGCTAAGAGGGGCATTTTGGATGCGGGATTTGACAGCACCATCAAGAGCACCATCTGGACCGGACGGCCGCTGAGAAATTTGAAAACCGAGTATGTAAGGCACTGGGAGGAGGAGAGACAGGAGGAACTGAAGGCGTTGCAAGCTAAGGGAATCTTGCCGCTCGATTACGACCTGGACAGGCTGGCAAATGAGGATAAACTGACGGATGAAATCCAGGACCAGAGCGC
Organism: Chaetothyriales sp. CBS 132003; assembly: GCA_003709865.1. NCBI lineage: Eukaryota > Fungi > Ascomycota > Eurotiomycetes > Chaetothyriales > Chaetothyriales sp. CBS 132003. Next base: position 200,820 of record QRBJ01000013.1, on the reverse strand, counting down.
GATGAGACCAATGGGAGTGGCAGCAGCGCTGGTGAACAAAGAGGGGCAGAGCGCAGAGGAGATTGTGGAAGAGATTGTGAGCGAGGCCTATGCATGTTTGAAGAGCGCCCAGGGACTGCTGAGCCCACAAGCGAAACTGTAGGAGAAAAGGGGTTAGCATTCGGGCGCGTTGCTTGCACCATTTTCTCTTCCCCTTCTAGCAGCGAAGCCCCGAGCTCGAGAGATCTGGCTGACTGGTGCTGATGGCATCAGGCGAGGCCGGGGTATGGCCTCGGACGGATGGATGATCCAAAGGTGTAGGTGCGTGAGCACGGTTGAATAACTGGAGCCGCTGCCGCCGTTACCTCCCCTCCCTCAGCCCATCTCAACGGCGCATGCCCAAAAACTCCTTGAGCTGAAGTAAGCCCTGCAGGTCGCCTTCGACGGTCTCCGCTAGTTCCTCATCAACCCAACCGTCCGTCGAGCTGCCACCGAAATCAACAAGCCATGCATCAGCTGCTTTGTCGATTAGAACATTCTCTGGTTTCACGTCTCCCCAGACAATTCCTCTCTTATGTAGGTATGTGATGGCTTGCTTAATCTGACATTTCTATATTCGACACTATGTAGAGGATGTATCGGCCGGGCTAAGTTTATATAGATTCTTCCCTTCAATAAAGCTTTCAAGTATCCCTATGACTTAATTAACCTCTGGATTTTACTAGTCTGAAAAATTGTGGAACACGAGGGTAATCAGGGTGGTCTGGATCCTATATACTTATTTCTCACTTAAGCTTATTTCTCGTTTAAGCTGGTCTTGGTTACCTTAAGTTACTGATTTAAAGACATGAACTTCACCGTGCTGGGAGACTTTGAGGATTTTCCCCATAAATAGATCCTCCATAAATTCTATTTTAACAGAAGGAGTGAGAGCTGGTGCAGATCAGGGCATAGAGTCCATCATTAATGGCAGAGGTTTAAGTATACTTGTAAGCTCGGAGAAGTTATCGATTTTGATACCTTACAGCTTTCCGTTCATGGTATGTAGCTGCAGGGAGAAAGTTATCATGTACAGGAAGTCTTCCAGAGACACTTGCTTGCTGTTTAACTTCAGGGCTGCCGCGGCGATTGAGTTTATCATACTCTTATAAGCTGAGATCGCAGTATCTGTGACCTCCTCCAGGTAGTGATCGTACCTCAATTCGTCAGAATCATCCTCAGCCTCCTCCAGCTCTAGAAATAAGTTTGCCACGGCATAGTTATCCTCTGGACTCTCTGGTTTCAACAGGTTGAGAATAAATTGTAGGTAATTGTAATTCAGGACTATTCGATAATCATCTGGTCCTGTCAATACCTCTATAACTTCAAATCCATCCGTTTCGGCTTCTTGCAAACTCATATTTGAAGGAGTGAAGTCAACTCGGGGTTCTAATTTAGCACAGACAGTTCAACATATAATCTGCTTCAGTTGGCACGGAGGGGCGTTAAAGCCTCATTAGGAGCAGCCTCCTAAGGACATTGCATATGAAAGGCGTCGTGGCCAGGCGTTGGGACATAGTGGGCGAGAGCGGATGACGATGTTAACCAGCGAGAGGAGAATAATGAGGGACAGGGGCACTCAAGGCCAATTGATTGTTGTCAGTGCTAGTGATACGATAGGCTAACTGAGAGGAGGTGCTGCAGCGTTTTCGGGATTGGGCAAGAGAGTGGCACAGTGAAAACGAGGTGGAACAGGTCACATGTACACACGGGAGTTTAGGCCGAAGACTACAGCGAGATTGCAGAGAGAGAAAGTACTAATGGTGAAAAGCAGCGACGGAGCGTGGCAGTAGAGCAAAGTGACAGATCAGGGCGATGCCTATTCAGGCAGGCGGTGAGACGATTATAGGGGAGGCCATATCAGACTTTCTGTCGCCCCACATCTGCAATGTCTACTATTATCACAACGCCAGCGCCTTTTCATCAACTGCGTACGTTGTGGACTGAAGGCACATTGCAGAGGGGAACAAGTGTTGAGAGAAAGATATCAAATGCCAGGAAGCACGGTAGGAAGGTAAATGTCTTCCCCGACAAGTGGCGCTCTAATTACGATAATTCTCGGCCACCACGGGTTAGATATCATCACCAAGCTAGTCTGGCTAATCACCTCATGATACCTTGTCACTTGGGCCGCGATACTACCTTAATAACGCCGAGCATTGCTTTGCACGGTATTTTCAGCAGCATCGACACATCTACCATCGAATGGGTTTTTGGGGGAGAATGCGCATTCGTATCATGTTCCAGCTGTTTGGTGGTGTAGTAATCTGGCAGCAATAACTTACACTACTTCGGAAATGGCAGCCTTGCGATCGAGACGGGCTTGTGATCAATGCCATGCGGTCAAAGAAAAGTGCCGCCGGTCAGCAGACGGAGACAAGTGCGAAAGATGCTGGCGGCTGAAGAAGGAGTGTCGAAGCCACAGGCCGCTGGCCAAACCAGGGAGAAAACCGCTATATGCACATGGCTATGTGCCATTCAGCCACCACAGGTATCTTCCTGCTGCGGACGCAAGTCCATTCGGCTCGAATGACTCCGATATATCCACTCCAACAGAAGTCTCTTATTCCCTGTCAGACCGAGGGAGTCCGCCGATACCCAGATCAATGCCAGTATTTCCAGATCTGAATAGACTTGAGAAGCATCTATTGGACATGACATTCCGGAAGGAGATGCCGATTGATCACTTTGTGCTCGGACCGAGCTTTCGTGAGACTCATCAGCAGTCCATTAAACAACATCTCAGCGCCGCAATGCCAGTACTGAACGACGCTTTTATTGCCTGCGCAGGCCTCATCGTCCCTGATCAAGACAGGCAGCACGCGGCTGCCAGCCGACAAATCTGTCACCGGCGAGCCGCATCTGCACTCTCTTCGTTACGCTCTCTCACCGTCTTGCACGAGCGCGACCTCTCGACGATCCTGCTTCTAGGCATGGTAATGTCAACATTTGCTCTGCATGTGGCTGGCGACGAAGCCTTTGTCATTACCAGCTACACCCTGGGTCAAATCAAACCGACCTACGAAGCATTACCAACATACATCGACGCAGATGGGCAAGCCTATCTCAACTGTCTACTCTACACTGAGACAGCAAGGTGTCTTCTCACTTGTGGAATCCCCGCCATCAGGATCCAAGAAGGAGAACAGGAGGTTATCACTGACCGTTTTCTTGGCCTCTGCTCGCCTATGCTCGCGTATTTTTACGATATCTGCAAGCTTAGCCACGCTTTGCGTCACCCGGAGAGCGTTGAAGACTGTGTGAAGACCGCTCGAACACTACGCCAGCTCCAACGGGCAGTAGATCGGTGGCAGCCCTCCCCACCATCCGATCTTCTGGTCTGCCGAACACCTGGCGAGCTAGTTCTCATTTTGACGCAGGTCAAAGTGCACCGGCTGGCAGCCCTGCTCATAATCCATCGGTTAAACCATCCGTATGGCACCGGAGACGACCAAGCCCTCGCCATGTCTAATGCGATCCTGAACGAGCTGGAACTGGCAAGAACAATCACAGAGCGATGCGCGCCATGCATTGACGTCGCATTCATGGTTGCTTGTTTTGAGATCACGGATCCAGAAGAGAGAGGCGCGGCGCTAGACAAGACGGACATTCTCATCGGATTCTCAGAGCACGTCAGAAGCAAAGTCAAAGCTAAGCTAGCTTCATTCTGGGCCATTAGAGATCGCTACCCGTCTTTGTACTGGTTCGAGTTGGGCCACTATCTATAGGCGGCAGAGGGGTGGCTGATTCAGGGTAAATGGGCTGATCTTTCTTTTGTGCTGATCCACATCGCGGCTTTTATTTCTGATGTGAACTACTGTTTGCGTGACCAGGGAAACTTTTAAGGGGGAGTGAAGGAACAGAGTGGAGATGGTCTATGACTAATGCGGATGTCCGATGGATGAGGCGCTGGTGAGATACTATACAATAGTAGGTCTATTCATTATATAGTCCTGCTCGGATCTATAAACGAACTTGCTGGTCGACCCGGTCTAACCCTTCCGTCCGGTCATCCTTACCACCCAGCTTTTAAGAAGATTACCAGTTCCTTGAAAGGCCCACCAATTTTCACTAGATTGTCCCTCAGAGAGCACCAGAGGACCTCGTTCAGGATCGTCTTGTGCAAAGCCATCCCGATCATACCATACGATGCATCGGCTGACGAAGCGCCATTTGGTTGTATTTTTTCGCCGTCGCGACCCTAGCTCTCTTCCCCCACATGAGAAGCGGCACGGGAATGAGCAGGATCACGAAGCAAAGGACTGCGGTGAGAATGTGGAGGTTCTGAATCCCCATCCCGTTCACCCATGGTGTGACGGTGAAGAGGACAATGACAGAGAACACATTTCGTGCGAATACCACGCCGACCAGCCCATCACCGACAATCTGCCAGTACAGATGGATTAGCTGTGGTGCCCTTTCTAAAATACAACAAGTGATTCTAGCAGGGGGGGCTGAATTTTCCAGTACTTACATCTTGATAGCAGTCTGTCAAATATGAGAGGCAAATGTCGTTACAGATCATCATTGCAAATCCAAAAATACCGTAACCAATGGCAAGCACAATCCAGTGTGAACCCTATAGGAAGCGGTTAGACTCTTGAGATAGGACGAAAATTGACAAGAGCGAGAAAGGGGAGAATAAGCGGCGGCAATTGACTTACATGTGCCAGGCCAAAACCAAACATCAAGATGCCCGCGGGTAGTAATAGCGCAGAGGGCAGAGCAAGCCAGAGCCGCATCTCGGGTTCGTAGATCCCTCGGTTGCGCCTGGCCAGCCACAAAATCGATCTGTCACTCATAATCCCACCGACAAAAAAACCCAGGCATGAGCCGATGAAGGGGGGCAGGTTCATTAGGCCAATGCTAACCGCGGTGAAGTTGTACGGTGGTAGAATCAGATATGTCGCTTGAACGGAGGTCATGATTGCAAACCACGCCAGCGTGCTGCCGAAGGTTAAAGCCGTGTAGGTGACTGCAGGAAAGCTGAATAACACTACGATTGGCTGGTAGAGGTGATGGATGACAGAAGCATCGGTTTTTGTGATCAGAGCGAGGCGCTGGCGGTATGATTTCAGTTTAATATTCGGATCCAGCACTGTAAGACTCCTCTCCGTTGTCAGAGTCAAGTCCGGTTTCTTGTCATCTTGGCCGGTGCTGTGTGATGCAGAATCTTTCCGGCTTTCACCCCGGCCAGTTTCAGTGCGGCCTCCCACGATTAGTAGAATGTATTTCGATTCCTCGAAGAAAACAGAGATGAGCAGCAGCGTAATGCCGAGGAAAATCACACACCACCACCAAATCCATCTCCATCCTTGGGATACGACCACGTACCCAGAAGCCACAGGGCCGAGAAATGCACCAGTGACGGTGGAGAATAGGTAGAACCCGTTCATGGTGGCATGCTGGTGTACGAAGAATAGATCCGCGATCGTGATTTGCACCAGCGTCTCGCTTATAGCGCCGCCTAAGCCCGAGACCAGACTGCTTCCGATCAGGTCGCCCTTTGTCTGCATTTTGGCCTGCCAAATACAGGCAGCAAACTGAAGGGCCGTGCTGAAGAGGTAGAGAGGGCGACGACCGTACTTATGAACGAAGGGGATGAAGAGGATGCAGCCGACAGCCAGCCCAGCATAATTCGTCGCGGCCCCTTCATTCATTGTGTCAATCGAGAATTCCAGCTCGCTAATCATATCGCCCCAGGCAGTGAATCCGATGTCCAACTGGACGAACGTCCACAAAATGAAGAAGCTGATGAGGGTAAAATGGACTGCCTTCCGCAATTTCGACCAGTTGAGAGGATCGTTGGGGTCCGACGATGGCACAGGTTGCAAAATGATTTCGTCTGTATGCCGATGCACTGAAGTCCCCAGGTTGGCAATGACAAAGCGAGAAAGGCAGGCAGAAACTCACAATCCTCTATGGCAACGGTGCCCGGCGGCCACATGGTTTCGTCTCGTCTACTACTCTCACTGTCACTATCCATAGCGCCCAAATTCCTGGAGAGGGTCAATTGATCAACAGAGAGTACGAAGTAACTTGTCAAAAGATAATGGTTGGAAGGCCAGAGAATCAAGATGGTGGACGGCTGACGTTAGAGGTTTCCACGGACATGATCGGTCCTTTTGTAGGTCAAGCGTCCTGCCCATCCATCACAGTGGGAGTGACAAGTGGACGATGAGAATCTCAGACCGGATCGATATGACCACGACGTCCCTCACATATCCCGTATCCCTTATCTCTCGAGCCATGATTATCGCCACGTTCAACTCACGGCTCGTGCTCCGGCAGTAAGCTGCGATGAGAAACAGCAAGTGGAGAAGGGGATCGACGACTAGGTCTGGCCAATGAATCTGTGTGAAATAGGCCGGCTTGGCGTCCGGATAGCCCTGCTTCCAATCGAGCCAATCAGCATAACGAGAACTCGCCACTTCCACCGTTGATATCTCCACCACCAACACCATCCCTAACATGCCTTGTGTTGATACTGTGCTAGATGGTCGCACCGAGGTAGACGCTTCATCTACACGCCACCGTATGGTATTGTTCAGTACTGTTCTTATACCGTATCTGTCTTGTTATCGTGAATCGGAAACTCCATGGTCCTGCAACGCACAATCATAAACAGGTCTGTTTCGTGCTCTATGCATACACCCTGCCGGTGGCGGTCGTCCATTACACAGACCACGTATCTTGCAGCATTTGCCGATTACAGATCCCGAGCTTTCTCAAAGCGATATGTGCATTAGTCAAAAGCGAGGATACGAATGAGGCTTTCGGTTCTTAAGATCACGTCGTCTGAACTTCGAAAGGCTTGAGACCTCTCCTTTGAGTCTACCGTTTCGATACGACTCTGTCGACTTGCGCCCAGCTCATTATCAGCTTGCCAGTTCTACGTTGTCCCGTTCACAATCATGGCCTCCCAATTTCCGTCAAGTGCCATCCCCAAGCTCATCTCCCAGTTGTTGGAAGATCCTCAGCTCCCGCGAACCAACCCAACAACCGCTTTTTGGCAATTGCCGCCTCATCCTCTCACAATTATACAGTCACCAGAGCTCCCGGAGAAGACTGACTTCGCAATCATCGGCTCGGGAGTGACGGGTTGTAGCATTGCCAAGACTCTTCTCGACGAATCTTCATCGTCGTCAACCTCTACGATTACAGTCTTTGAAGCGCGAGCTTTGACCAGTGGCGCCACAGGCCGTAGTGGAGGCTCTCTGACCTCCTTCGTCCCAGCGGACTACCCGCTGTTGAGTCAATATTTCGGTCACCAGCAAGCGGTGAAAATCGCCCGTTTCGCCAACCGAACACTGGACAAGATGCACGAGCTCGGCAACTCATCAAAGGAATCGCTTGAAGCAAGTGAAGTGAGGAGACTTCAGGATATCATTTGCTTTCTAGATGAGGAGTCTTTCCAACGCGCGAAAGAAGCCGTCAAATTGTATGAGCAACATGTCGTTGAAGACGCAGGTTTTGCAGAGGTGTTGAGCGCGGAGGAAGCACTTTCAGTAGGTTTTCCTTTTTTCTGGTCTTGTCCCTTGGCGCGATGCTGACATGTGAAACAGAGGTTCAACGTGAAATGCGGTGGCGGCGCCATAATTGCCCCAAATGGTGCATTTTGGCCGTATCGCCTCATCACCTTGCTCTGGTCTCAGCTATATGATAAGTACAGGTCTCGCCTCGCGATCGAGACTCACACCCCTGTCACCGCGATCGCGTATGAGGCCAAGACTAACCCCGAACACCCTTACATCCTTACCACTCCCCGTGGTGTAGTCCGTGCCACAAAAATCATCCATGCGACCAACGGATATACGGGTCATCTACTGCCCAAGCTGCGCGGCAAGATATTTCCTCTCCGCGGCACCATGTCGACACAAAAGGCCCCGGCAGAGTTTGGCCGAGTCGGCGCTGAGCGAGGATGGGGTTTTCATCACACCCCGAGATTCGATGAGCAGACTGGTACATATGAGACGGGGCTGTACTACGCAAATCAAAACCCCAAGACGGGTGACATCTTCATTGGTGGAGAAAAGGTTCGCGCCGACGAGATATTTGTCAGCGACGATACCACGTTAAGTGCCATATCTCAGGAAAATCTCTCAACAGTTCTCCCAAAGTTCTTTGATAAGGGTTGGAAGGAGGGTGAACAACCTGAAGTCCGCCAGATCTGGTCTGGTATCATGGGGTTCACGGCTGACCATCTTCCGCTCGTTGGTAAGTTGCCCCTGAGTATGACTGAGCGCGGCGAAGATGGGGGAGAGTGGATTGCTGCCGGATTCAATGGTTATGGCATGCCTCAGTGTTGGTCTTCTGGAGAGGCAGTCGCTAAAATGCTGCTCGGCGTAGATGTCAGCTCGTTCTTACCTGAGGTCTATGAAGCCACGGAAGAACGGTTGACAGACGAGCAACGCATGTCGCCTGAGGCGGCCGTGAGAGTACTGCTAGGAAGCGAATAGTTAGAGGGATCGATATCGAAACCGCCTCCTTCTACACCAAGGTCCTTGTTTATAGCGTAAGATATAGGACAGGCGGGCAAGATTGAACTACCGCTCCGATCTCCATTAGGTTCCGTAAGTTATTGATGGAGAAGCCGACACACCTCTTTTAGATGGTCATAAATTTACCAAGCGTACGTTCCAGTCTAAAATTGAGGAGCTGGGATGTCGATTCTCACTCGCCTATCCTCCGGCATTTCTTACCGTACTTTACGTCAGAACACATTTTCGTACATCGGCTGTACCGTAACTCAACATCCTTATTAACCCGAACATATCTGATAAAGAGCTTGTCCCACGAAGTTAGAGACCTCACCCTGTGCACTTCACTCGGCTCTATGACGGGAAACACTTGAGATGAGAATATGACAATACCTGCGTCCTTAATCGATGCTGGACGCGGAAACGTCGCAACATCTAGTAGGCGCTCAAACGCTTCTGCTCGCAGACGTCCGTCTCCGCAATTGAGAACGAAGACCGGTTGCTTAACATGTGTGTGCTTTGCCGTTATCCCCCAATTCCACATGTCTTTGAATGGAGGTTCTGACATTTTCGTTAGGCCGGGCACGTCGCAAAAGATGCGATGAGACTAAACCACGATGTGCTGGCTGTACACAAAATTGGATCCCATGTCGATGGCCGGCTTATGTACCTGCAGTTTCGGTGGCTGGCCAGCAGGAACAATCAAGTCAAAACTATTCGGTGCATCCGGAGGCTGATTCTATTGTTCTTGAGCTTCTGGGAGGCCATGGGCCTGATTCCCTTTCCGGGGCTGATACAAAAAGCGGTGGATGTTGCAACCTCCAGCGATCGATCAACCCTTCCTTTGGATGCTCTTCTCTGGCCCCAAAATCAGCTCGGGAGCGCGTACTTCTGCTTCACTTCTGTACCGAAGTGGCTCCTCTGATGATTCGATCTCACTCCCACTGCGGTTACTTTGATCAGTCGTATATCCTGAGCCTAGCACTGAACGTACCCGGCTTAATGGACGCGTTGTTGGCCTTTAGCGCCGTGCATACCTCAGTCAAAAGAGATGAATATTATGGTATTGCCATGCACTTCTATTCCTCCGCCGTCGTTGCATTGCGACACGAGATTGAGATGTTGGAGGTGGATGGCACTGAAGATTGGCTCTTGCTCTGGGTGGACTTCCTCTGCCTATTTGAGGTAAGAAATAATCACGGGATGTTCTCTTTCAGAGATGTCAAAGGCTCGACAGGTGCTAACATCTTTGGCATGGTTAGAGATGGTGTCGTAATCCTCAAACAAGTGTGCCAACAATTCACCTTACCGGAGCCATACAGTTGTTTGCGATGCGGTTGGCGACGGAGAGGACAAAATCCCACAGCCGGATTACCACGTTCGAACGTTGTTTCGCAGAGACACTGCTATACCAGTCTGCTGTCCTCTCACTCTACGCTCCCATGAATCAATGCTTCTCAGCAGATCTTTTCTGCAGCCTAGAGAAGTACTACGACTCAGACCCCTTTCCGAATGCCCCATCGTGGGCGAATTCACCGTTGTTGGGCATTTCACCCCAGCTGTATAGGTGCATACTTGAGCTATCGCAAATGTTTTATCTTCAGCCACTGAGTGAACTCGAGACTGATGCTGCTCTGAAGCTGAGTAATGAGCTATCTAACAATAAACTCTTTCCCGAGGACGCGCAACAATTGCCAGAGCTCGAACCCTCAAGGTTTTCCTGCTATCAATCGTCTAGGCTGTTTCTCCACGGCGCTAAGCTCTTGCTATATAAGCTGCTGCACCCAGAATCTCGCGCGGAGCATGCTTGCATTCAACATGAAGTCAGAGAAGCCATGCGGATTCTACAGGAAGATTTGGCATTTTCGCGACAGGATCAATACTTGATCTGGCCACTCGTCATATTGGGCTGCGGGCTGGTACATGACGAGGATATTTCACTTGTGGACCGGACCTTGGATAGAATCTGGGGCACAACTGGCTGTGGTGATGCAGCGCGAGCTCGGGCTGTCTTGCAAATGGCCTGGACTCGTCGAACAAATCCGTTCAATGGCTACAAGAATTCGCCAATTCAGCCTTTAGATTTTCGTAATTTTGTGCAACGAGCAGGTTTGCTGGACTTCTAGTCTATAGGAATGTTCATCGCTGGAAATGGCACACCTTCGAGGCAGCATTCTTCTACCTTACGCTGGTGCCTAATCGCACGGTGCTTAGAGTTACCCAGGGCATTTGAACTTCTCTGGGATTTTTTTAAGAGTGGTGGCTTAGACGCCAAGAGCAGCAGAAATGCTCTCAACCACTCCCAGCAACTCTTCGTCCTGAAACCTTCGGCCTACTACTTGTATTGAACAAGGCACCCCATCAACAATGTCAGCATTATCTGGTGCTACGTCAGTGGCTAATGCGCAGGGGACATTTGTAATCTGAAATTTTCCTTACGGTCAGGTATCGATGGATCGTTTCTGTCGAGAGAACGGTTTGCCTGTGCATAAGGCACGGCACATGCAGGATACTGGTGTCAAAATCAGTGGTTGCTCAAGACAGGTCTCGGGTAAGTTACATCAACAAGATTCCACAATACAGTGTACGGCGGCTGTCCGTATTTATCATGCTGAACAGCGGTTGATCGATGGCCTGGCATGATAATGGCGTCGAGATGATTTTCGAGCCAGATATTTTGCCATTCAGCGATTATTTGTGCTCGTGCTGTGTTCATGGCAAATAAGTCGTCAAGATTCAGCGGCTCTTTGCTTGGTTCCGGACTACTCGTTTTGAGAGAGGCGATCTTTGGTTCCCCGCCAGCGGCAATATATCCAAAAGAAGTCTTAGCAGTGTCAAGGTCGAAATATTTGAAAGCAAGATTAACTGCTTTCGAAAGGTCCGGTAGCTGGTCCAACACCTCGACGGAATGACCAGATTTCCTAAGCTGTTCCACAGCCGCACCGAGTGCCCTAGCGACAGGAGGATGAAGAGGATATGACGGGTCTCCTCTGAAATAACCCAGTTTTAACTTGGAATGCCTCTCGGGATCTCGGAAGGGTAGAAAGAAAGCCGTTGGATCACAGTCCCATGGTTTTGCCCGGATGATATTTTCCAGGAAGAAGCGCAGATCGCGAGCAGAAGTCGCAAGAGGTCCAGCAGAAGCCAGGATGCCAGGATTACCCGGACGACTGCCCGACCCTTGACCGCCATATGGGACGCGGGACGCGGTCGGCTTGAATCCGAATACGCCGCAGCAGAGTGCAGGAATGCGAATGGACCCGGCAATATCTGTGCCGACGCCCAAAAGGGATCCTCTCATGGCAACAAGAGCGCCTTCCCCTCCACTGCTTCCGCCCGCTCCCAAGGATAGCTTGTGGGGATTCAGGACTCGACCGAAGACATTGTTTTCCGACTCGGCCGACTACATGAAGATCATCAGTCGGATGTGACTGCTTTAGCATGTGCAGAATACTTGCCATCATGGTTTGTGGGATGTTGGTCTTCACGTATATGACTGCTCCGAGGTCAAGCAAGATTTGCACCGCCGGCGAATTGGCTGTTGCCACGGGCTTTCCCACGAAGGAGACATAACCGACGGTTGTCGCCTGACCTTTGACATTGAAACAATCCTATGTTATTTTGTCACCAAAGATGAGACAGCCACACATATATGCGAGGATCTGGCTTCATACCTTCAAACTGATAGGCAGCCCGTGGAAAGGGCCCTTGACCTTGCCGGTCTCTGCAAAGTACGCATCCAGGTCGCGGGCGCGGGACAGCGCGTCTTCGAAGATGATCTCGGTCAGACAACACGTCTATTAAAGTAAGATTATGACTAGAATGTATGAAAAAAAGGACGACAGGATACAGAAAAAGAAGTTCAATATGAGTGTGTATATATGTATGCATACCAACTGCTGCGCAATAGCAGCGCGTTTGCAAAAGGCCGTGGCAACCTGCAGTGCTGTGTAGGTGCCGGCGGCGATCGCCTCGACCAGCGAGACGGCGTCATGCCCTTCGGTGATGTGTATCTCGTCCTGCGACAGGATGCCACATTCGCGCGGCACCGCGAGGACATTCCACGTCGACGTCGGCGAGACCTTGTCCAGGTACGACGGCAAAAGGCGCCATTCAGGGGGGATCTTGGAGGCGACTTCTGCCCGTTTCTTTGCTGCGATTTCTTGCCACAGTTCTGCCGCTGGTGTTGCTGCTGAGCAAGACATTTTCCCTTTTTTTGGTTGGATTCTGGCAAAAAAGAAAGTCTTGAGGAAAATAAGCGAAAAAAATAATAGTAATAATAATGGTAAATTGTGTTTTCTTCTTCTTTGAGTATTTGTAGTGGTCCACAGATTAGAGAAAGACTGCGATATGGGAGTATTTGATAACCCTTACAAAGAGTGGCCCAATCAAACCACTTTGCGCGGTTGTGCGCTAATTCGGTTCGATTGGAAAGTCGCGCAGAGAGGAAAGGCACCGTAAGATATTGAATACGCTACACGTATCGTACAGGAAAACGGTTAATATCGCGGGGCAATAAAACCATTGTTCTTTTACTAGCGGAGGAAGAAGCAGTTTTGCCAGGCGTCGCTTACGCCTTGTAAGTGAGCAATGGCTGCTTTAGTCCGAGGTCGGAGTGAGCATTGAGCGCGCAATTGAGCCACGTCTGGCTTCCCAGGCGCGACCGGCTACGCTTGCCTTTTAGAGGCCCTGCTAGATTCAGACCATATAGTCAATACATCCCCACCAGGTGCTTGCTCATCGACTTCTGACTGCAGACACATGAAACTGCAATCGTGGATTCGCAGGCAGGAGGCATGCGAAGCATCAGTGCTGCAGACGCAGAAACGAATAGTTCTTTCGATCTGCCAGGGGCCGACGGGGCCGAAGGGCGGGTCGCGTCAGACTTGTAATATCGTGCTTCGTGCGAAGATGCCCAGAAGCGCCAAATAGCTTTTGAAGCCTTGAGCAGAGCTACCTTGACAGCTCGCAAGCGGTGGAGTAAGGCTGGCTTCGAGTGTGTGTGCTGCTGGCGCATATATGAGTTCGGTGTGGGAAAATGGAGTGCTGCCAAATCATTTGACTTTTGCAATGCCCTGCAAGGTGAGATAAACATCGGTGCCCCAGCCATACATGGTTTCAACGGCAATGCCACCACCAAAGTATTCTGCATATGCCCGACTTAGGGGCAGGCCGTAGCCCAGGCCGGCAAGGGTGCTTGTGTCGCTTCCGTTGGAAATTGCGTTCAGACCGTCAGAATTGCCATTTTCGGCAGACGTGGAGTCGTCGGCATTGAAGGTTGTGAAGCTATAGGCCCAGACGTTTGGCAGGGTTTCAGGGGGGATGCCGCCGCCACGATCGCGGATTCTCAAGGTGATGCTGGGCGCAGCGGAATTCAGACCAACGTCCGCTGCTCCTTCAGCACAATACTCATCGAGGCCGGCCTGGGAAAAATCGCAAGATCTGTCTGGGGTGACGCTCATCTGCCTCAAAGCATCGAGTTTGGTGTGAGGGACGTCGGGGGCGGCGGCAATTGTCACTTCGACCGGGTATCTCTCATTGCCCGACTCGACGGTGGCCCTGAAGGCGTTCTTGAGGAGCTCTGTGAAAATGTACTCAAGATGCATGGGAATGTGGGCAAATTCGGCGTCTGTCTCGCCATTGATGACCAGCGAGGGTCGGATGCCATAATTGAGCTCGCAAATCTCGCCAACAAAGTTCTGACATGAAAGAACGATATCAGCGGGTCGAAGGGCGGTGTCGATGACACCGATATGGTTGTCTGACAGATGCTGATTGCTGACATTGCCGGTGGAAGCCATGTGCAGGGCAAGATGCTGCTCTGCCACCAGTCTCGTGCCGATTCGAGCACGTAGATGCTGTTCCAAGAATCGGGTGGTCTCTGCCGCATCAATGTATTTGCGAGATTGGAGAAAGCCTCGGGACAGAATGGGGATGGTGTTGGCATGAGTTTCGACGAGATCAGCCATGGCTTCGGTGAAGCGGACCTCTTCTTCAATGGTGGTGATGTGCTTCTTGTAGAAGGGCTCTAGAGTGGAGAGAGAATGCAAGTAATTATTGTAAATCTTGTTGATTGACGGGTTAGAGACCACAATGAAGGGTAGATTGCGCAGGGCCTGGATGCGATGTGCCAGGCGTGCGGGTAGATGAGACAAGGTGAAATTAGCAGAAGAAATCAAAGCCTCGTCGGAGAGGGGAGGCTTGCCATGTCTGCGGATGCGTCAGTGTGTGGCCGGCCTACCTGTGGGTGAAGCCATTGATCCATTCATACTTGACAAGGTCAGCCAGGGTCAATGGGCGGCGAGGCTTTGCTGCCAAGCTATTGATCTCGCTGTCGGAGATGGCGGCATTTGATGGAGGATGAGACCAGGCGTTGAAGGCGGGTCTAATGGCCTCGGTGCTACTAAGACGTCGAGAGACAACACGAGGAGGGTAGAGGCATCGAGCAGCAGCCATGATCCAGGTGCTCGTGTGATAGATACTATCTATGTATGCTACGACGCAGTGCCTACAACGTCGCCGTGCTTATGACGGTCTGTTGTTGACTGCCAAGAATTTTGGGGAGGAGGGGGGGGGGGGGGGAAGTGGGGCGCTTGCGGCGAAAGAGGGGTCATGCTTGCGGCCCGGGTGGCACTTGAACTCATTGGGGGTACCGGACGCATATCATACCATAGTACTGTATTATCAGGCGTGTACCATAGGAATGTGTGCTGCTGCAGGTGATTGGCCCTTCATTCAGCGCGTTCTTTCGAGGGTACTACTCAGTGTACTTCTCTGGTGCGTCATAAGCTGACGTTCTGCTGATGCGTGATTATAAGTGGACAATACCCCTGCCGAGCTTTTGCTGCTGCTTATCATATCGATGCAGCATGATGTATGACTAGCTCCCTGGTATTTTGGTGTGCACGGTAGATTGGATCACGCAGCTGGCCCAAGCTTCAAGCATGATATTGCTAGGATGCGACAGACTCGGATATGCAGCATACGCACAGAGTACAGGCAAACCAGGGATTGTACTGTACAATTTGTACACTGCTGACATTGGGCGCTAAAAGAATATCTTACTTTAATTGAACTAGGAGGAGCAGAAACGGCAACAATTTGGCAATAAGAGCCAGTTAGCATCTATTTTCTCGAAATAGCCTAACTGATACCAGGCAATTTCTTAAGGATAGCAGGCGACTCTAATAACTTTAAATCACTAGTGCTGTATAAATTCACCCTAGGATCTTGGCATATTAATGCTGCAGCATTGCCAAGAGCTCAGCCACCCGTTCGGGGGTTTTAGCAGATTCCTATTGGCGAATTTGGCTGTTTGCCCCCATGCGTGAAAGGGCCAAATATCCAGTGGCGAGGCCGGCTCAGGGCACATGAAGGCGCAGGCTGGTTGGACGTATCGCAATCATCGGACCAGCGCTGAGAAGGTCTATCGTCATCTGTCAGACCTTCTCTGTATGCACAGCCTCCATCGACATGATCGACGGTCTAGTTCCAAGTTGCAAGAAAGTTTCATTTGCTCTCGGCCAAGCGTATTCGGGCTTGGCATAGGGGTGCATTTGCCGACTTGGCGTAGAGGTGTATTTCTACAGCGATCGCCAGCGCGTTTAAGCTTCAGTCCTCTCTTGCAGCGCAGCTACGGGTCAGATGTGTATGTAAGACGAAGCTCCTGCCACCTTCCCTCCCTCCCGGCGCTCCTGCTGTGCTGTCTTCTTGCTAACGGGGGTTCCGCTGATGCGGCAGCAGCAGCAACCAAGATCCATCAACAATTTGCCACCGTTGCTCGAACACATAGTGTACATAGTGAGCTGAGTGTGACTAGAGCGAACGAGAACAATATGGATGGCAATGGCACGGCGGAGGCCAGCGAGACAACGCATCTCCTGCAGCGGCTGACGTCGACGGACTCGGGCACACCGTACTACAAGCACGAGAACGCGGCAATAAGATGGCCATCGATACTGCTGCATGTCAGCTGGGAGATTATCTCGTCCAACTACGTCAATGTGCTGTTGGTGTTTGTGCCGCTGGGAATAGTGGCAGGCGTGCTGGACTGGCCGGCATCGGCCAAGTTCACGCTCAACTTTATTGCGATTATCCCGCTGGCTTCGCTGCTGGCATTTGCCACGGAAGAACTGGCAGTGCCACTAGGACAGACTCTGGGCGGTCTGCTCAATGCGACATTCGGAAATGCGGTAGAACTGATTGTACGTGGCTTCATTGACTGTGGCGGCAGCAGCGGCGGCGGCAGCGGCGGCAGCAGCGGCGGCAGCAGCGGCAGCAGCAGCAGCAACACCAACAGAGCGGAGGCTAATGCGAAATAGGTCAGCATCATTGCTCTGCGCGATAACCAGATCCGCATCGTGCAGGCGAGCATGCTAGGCAGCATTCTGTCTAACATCCTGCTTGTGCTCGGCTGCTGCTTCTTCGTGGGCGGGCTGAAGTACCGAGAGCAGGTGTTCAACTCGACAGTGGCGTCGACTATGTCGTCGCTGATGATCGTGGCAACGGCGTCGCTGATCATTCCGGCGACGCTGTATTCGGTCATGGCTGGCGACCAGGAGTCCGAGGACAACATCATGGTGCTATCACGCGGAACGGCAATCATCCTGCTCGGCATCTACGTCTCGTACCTCGTGTTCCAACTCAAGACTCACTCAGAGCTCTTTGACGACACCGAGGCACACGAGGACGAGGAAGAGGCCACGCAGATTCTGAACATGTGGGGGGCGCTGACGGTGCTAGTGCTGGTGACGGTGCTCGTGTCGGTGTGCGCGGACTACCTTGTGGACAGCATCGACGACATAGTGGCGGCGTCGGGCATCAGCAAGACCTTTATTGGCCTGATCCTAATCCCGATCGTGGGCAATGCGGCGGAGCACGTGACAGCGGTGATTGTGGCGTACAAGAACAAGATGGACCTGGCCATCGGTGTGGCGATCGGGTCGAGCCTGCAGATTGCCATCTTCGTGACGCCGTTCCTGGTGGTGCTTGGCTGGATCATGGACCGCAACATGACGTTGCATTTCGAGACGTTCGAGACCGTTTCCTTCTTCTTGGCGTCGCTGGTTGTGGTCTTGCTGATTCAGGACGGCAAGTCCAACTACCTGGAGGGGCTACTGTGTTTGGGCATGTATCTCATCATTGCGCTTGCATTCTGGGTCTTGCCGGACGATCCGACACAGAAGAAGCCGCATCCGACATTGTGGTTTGGTGGCAGTGGCTGAAGAAAGAACAGATGGAGCCGGGGGAGGGCGAGACGTGGGAGACGACCGAGCGAGGTGAATTTCCAGACCGCTATCAACCGCTGTCAATGCTCGGTGTCTGTGTTTTGAAGTCTTGATCGTTTTGGGGGCGCCACCATGACGACGAGGGTGCTGTGGGACATACAGACGGACGGCGGTGCAGGCGAAAGGATGCCGGTGGCTGAGTGTACAACGGACCAAGCGATGGCTGGGCTTTTTTTCTTTTCATTATCTCTTATTGCTGACCATCATCACCTCTGATTGTACGTATGTGTGTGTGTGTGTGTGTGTGTATGTGTATGTGTGTGTGTGTGTGTGTGTATGTGTGTGTATGTATGTATATATCTATATATGTCTATATGTATATCTAGGTATATATATGTATATCTAGGTATATATATGTATATCTAGGTATATATATGTATATCTAGGTATATATATATATGGACATATATACACAAAGTCGCGAGTGTGCGGTGGAGCGGAAGTGTCGGCAAAGTTGCCTGAATCAGCGCACGGAGCACCGCACCTTCCTCGCTGTCCGCCGTCTCGCAAGATCGAGGCAACTGCGGCCGGGACGCTTGCAAGCTTGGAATCGGTGCGGCTGGAATCGGTGCGGCTGGAATCGGTGCAGCTGGAATCGGTGCAGCTGACGCTGTCTCGGCCAAGATGCCTGCTCGGCCTTCTACTTTGTCGTTGCAGCGGTTTGCATTTCACACCAGACCCGTGGTTCCCCGAAAAAGAGTTGCTCCGGTGCAAAAGTGCTGGGCCAGCGACGATGCATCAAGAGGCGGCAGCAAGACCGATGGGCAGGCGCCAGGGGCCGAGCGGGGCGTCCAGCAGCGGACGGAAAGTGCGTCTGACCAGGCACGGCCAGGATGGACGAGCACGGCAGGAGCTGCCACTGCCGCCGACGAGCGCCTTCTCGCACACTACGCCCGCAGACAGCCAGTGCCTCAAGAGCCGGGAGTCAAGTTCGACGGCACACGAGCCGGCGGACTGGAATACCCCGAGTCGGGGCCGGGCCACAAGTTCCCGCTGCCAGACACGTCGGCGCTCCAAATCACAGACCATCTGCGGCGACGATATGACCCGGTCATCGACCAGGTGACCAAGAGCATCATGCGAGACGGCAAGCTCAGTGTGGCGCAGAAGGTATGTTTGGATTTGTTTAATTGTTTGTGTATCTGTTTGTTTGTTTGTCTGTTTGTCTGTCTTTCTGTTTATTTGTTTGTGTATCTGTTTATTTATCTGTCTTTCTGTTTGTTTGTATATCTGTTTATTTGTCTGTCTTTCTGTTTATTTGTGTATCTGTTTATTTGTCTGTCTTTCTGTTTGTTTGTGGATCTGTTTATTTGTCTGTTTGTCTTTCTGTTTATTTGTTCGTATATCTGTTTATTTGTCTGTTTATCTTTCTGTTTATTTGTTTGCGTATCTGTTTATTTGTCTGTCTTTCTGTGTATTTGTCTGTTTATTTGTCTGTTTATTTGTTTATTCATCTATTTGTCTGTTTATTTGTCTATTTGTTTATTCATCTATTTGTCTGTTTATTTGCCTGCTTATTTGTTTATTCGTCTATTCGTCTATTTCTTTATTTATCTATTTGTCTCTTTGTCTGTCTGTCTTTTTGTCTGTGTTTGTCTAGCCAGCAAGCTGACTTGCCAGAACGTGTCCATGATCCTCGACCAACTGCGCACCGCGCCGGCGCCCCATGCCAGCGGCGCCACCTACCGGCCGCTCCTGTCCGACACGATGCTCAACACCGAGCACACCCACACAGTGGCCGTCCCCCGCGAGCAGCTTCCCCTGTCGCCCATCCAATACCTCACCGCGGCCATCGACTCGGTCGCGCCGCTGGTCAAGATCCGGCAGCAGAAGGGCATGGCCGGCGGCGGCGCCTCAACGCCCATCCCGGTGCCTCTGCGCGTCAAGCAGCGGCGGAGAACGGCGATCCAGTGGATCCTGCAGGCGGCCGAGTCGCGCAAAGAAACCAAGTTGGCTGAGCGCCTGGCCAAGGAGATCATCAAGGTGGCCGAGGGCACGAGCAGCGCGTGGGAGAAGCGGCAGCAGGTGCACCGGCTGGCCGTCGTGGCGCGGAGCAATGTGCGCCTGACGATGAGGCGGAGGCGGAGGTAGGAGTAGGTCGACATAGCATGTAGCTCCGTGTATATTGCCTGTCCATCTGGCCACTCACAGAGTGCTGCCAATTAGTATCACCACATTTACAACTGTATCACTACATTTATAACTGTATCACTACATTTATAACTGTAGCAACTGTATCACTGCATTTATAACCGTAGCAACTGTATCACTACATTTATCACCGTATCACTGCATTAACAAGTGTATCACTACATTTATAACCGTATCACTACATTTGCAACCATATCACCACATTTACAACTGTATCACCACACTGACAACTGTATCACCACATTTACAACTGTATCACCACGTTTACAACTGTATCACCACGTTTACAACTGTATCACCACGTTTACACTATCGGTCCCTGGTATCTCGACACCACCACCACCACCACTACCACCACCACATTTACAACATCCCCCCATGCCCAAAGCTCGATGCTCTCAGCGAGCCGACACATGTCCTGGCCAGGTCGACATGTAAGGACTGCTGACCGCCTCTCTCGACGCGCCACCTCCTCCCTCTCCAGCCTCCGCCCTCCCAACGCGCCACACAGCTCACTGCCCACCTACCTCGCCCACGCCCGCCGCCACGCGCTCTCCCCGACCAGCCCCACCTTCCTGGGCACCCGCTACGAATACATCGTCTCAGACACCCTGCGCCGCCTCGGCATCAACACCGTGCGCGTCGGCCAGACCGGCGACCGCGGCGTCGACCTCGTCGGCTACTGGCACTTGCCCTCGCAGCACCACACGCCTCCGCCTCCGATCCGCGTGGTCGTGCAGTGCAAGCGGCTGGCCAAGAAGGTGACGCCGAGCGTGGTGCGCGAGCTGGACGGCAGTTTTGCAGCCGGCCGTGGGCCGACAGCGTGGGGGCCCGAGCACAAGGACGCCGTCATCGGCGTGCTAGTAGGCACCATGGCTGCAACAAGGGGTGTAGTCGACGGGTTGAAGCGTGCGGGCGGTGCGGTAGTCTGGGTTTGTGTCGAGGAGGTGGACAGCGAGCAGCACCAGCACCAGCACCAACACCAACACCAACACCAACAACAGGAAGAAAAAGAGGAAGGCGAAGAAAAAGAGGAAGACGAAGAAAAAGAAGAAGACGAAGAAAAAGAGGAAGACGAAGAAAAAGAGGAAAAAGAAGAAAAAGAAGAGCAAGGGCAGACCAAGCAGCAAGATCAGTACAGCGTCAAGGCAGGTAGGATACGACAGGTGCTCTGGAACCACAGGGCCAGCGCCCTCGGTCTGGAGGGTGCCGATGTTGTCAAGAGGCACTATGCCACGCCGCACGACCAGCACACTGGCGACGAGGTCGAATTGCACTGGGGAGGGCGCAAAGTAGATGATGCCCTTCTTCCCTGTCGCTGACAATTCATCTCCTCTATCTCTCCTTGGCCGTGGTGTAGGAAATGGCTGCCAGCTTGTCTATCGGGCAGATATGCCTGGGCTTGTTTGGCACCGGGTCGCTGCGGGCATTACTACTCGGCCAGTCTCGTAGCTAGAGCTGGTTGGGCCCTGCCGAGCACAGATATATACATATCTGCTCATCGACTGCCGTCCTGACTCGTGACTGACGTCCTGAATCGTGCCTTCTCTTTTTTAACAGTCCCGTTCCTACCCGCCCACCACATTACATCACCGCGCCTTCCCCTCTCCGCCCTCCTTCCACTCCTTCGGCAGGTCCATCCCCACCCGCCGCGCCGTCAACCTGATGCGATCTTCTTGATCCATTCCCATGCCCGGGTTGTACCGCTCCAGCAGCGCGCCATACGTCCGCTGCGCCTTGAGATACTGCACAAACTGCTCGGCTTCCTGGCGCCGCGCGAGCTGGCACGCTTCTGTCGCTGTCTGTGATGATGCTGTCGCTGTCTGTGATGATGCTGTTGCGTCGGCCTGCTGCGGTGGAGGCCAAGTAAAGTGCTTGCGGATGCTCGCGCGGATGCTTGACGGCACCATGATCGGTGTGCGCGGCGGTAGTTCACGCAGAATCGACCGGTACAGCGCGCGTGCTTCGGCCGCGGCCATTGCGAGGCTTGATGGGTGAATGAATGAATGAATAATTAATCAATTAAATCAATCAATAATGAAATCAATCAATAATGAAATCAATCAATCATGAAATCAATCAATAATTAAATCAATCAATGGTAGACGGTGCATAATAGAGGCAGTTAACTTTAAAGTCGGATCAATTTCCGGTTTGGGTGGTTATCACTCTATCCGTCTATAATACCATCGACGTGCGTATAACTCATTCATCGCTCGCTGCGACGTCTTCGCCGTCCTCGGCCCGACCATGACGGTCGTCTCTCGTGCTGCCCTCGACGTCCCGAGCCCGCGGCAGAATACCACCGTTCATCCCACCCGCACTCTGCATCCTCGCTCATGGCTGTGAGTGCTCTCTGCTTACGGAGGAGCACTGCATCCGTACTCTCGAATCCCTCTCTTGGCCGTTCATAGCAGGACAAGTCTAGCACGCCGGCTTCGTCTACTCCGTCGAGCCCATGCAGCGGATCAACCACCAGACCACGCTTGATGTCGTCGGTTGATGAGAAGGTCAGCTGCAGCACGTGATCTTCAATCCCAGCGTACACGCTGGGCGACGATGCTGACGGAGCCGACAGCGAGTACACCGGCCCGTGGTATCGATCCGTCGCCGGATCATTGGCCGGTAGCGGCTTCCAGCCGGCTTGGCGCTGAGGCAGTTTCAGTGCCAGGAAGATGTTGATGTCGCGCCCAACTTGGCTCTTGAGCTGCTGCTGTGCTGACGACGACGACGACGACGACGACGGCTGTCGAGCTGCCAGATGTGTGTACACCTTGGCCCCTGGCATGCGCATGTCGAACGTCTTCAAACACCCGTTTTGTGTGCTGCCAGCCAGGAACGATTCATGGCCAATTGGCTGCAGCGACAGCACCTGTCCATCGTCCACCTTGTCCACGTAGCTCATCACGCTGCCCGTCCCTGTCCTCGTATCGTGCAGGCGCACAACCCCATCACTCCAGCCCGACAGGAACAGCGTGCCGTCATTGCCACGCACTTGGTCCAGGGGGGCGATTGTGTTTGCCCAGTTTTTGCCGCTGTCAGGTAGGTCGCTCGGCATCAATGCCCATGTTGCAGCAAGCATCTTGTCTGTGCCCAGGTTTGCGTTCACGTCGTACACCTTGATCGGCGCAGAGTTCCGGCCTCGAAGATATTGAGCTGCCACTGCCACGCTGCCACTGCGTAGAAACCGTGCACACCTCTGCCTGCTGGCCTTGAGCTGATCTGCCTCCAATGTAAACCTTTCAATCGCTTCAATCGGTCCGACTCTGTCGCCGCCGACCTGATACAGCCTGACCGTCTGTGTGCTGCACAACGCAAGCACTGGCTGCCTTTCTGAGCTTACGTCCATACAATCGCTGGTGTCGTGTCCTAGCACAAATTCGCCTCGTCTGTACCCACCACCGTCTGTACCTGGTGGCACTGTCGCCACCAGCCCGACTTCTCCGTTTGCTCGCCTGAACACGGTCGAGTCCCGGTCCGCGTGGACGCTTTGATGGGGTCTCAGCAAGCGAAGTTCAAGAATGTCATTCTGCGGCTCATCGCCATGCGGAAACCTCGACGTCTGCCAGACAATGGTCTCGCGAGTAGTCGACCTGATCACGATTTTGCTCCCGGCCGCCCAAGCCACACACTCTTTGTAAACACCATGACTACCACCACCACCACCACCACCACTTGTCTCGTAGCTGTCGATCACCGGCATATAGCCCATTTTCTGCCCACCCCTTGCAGCCGTGCGCCCACACGTACTCTCAAAGTCAGGCGGGTAGCACTCCCGCGCTACAATCGCCCGCCGACTCCATGCCCGCGACCGTGCCGTCAACGCTATGGCCGCTTCCCGCCACGACCCCGACACCACCTTGACCGACGGGAACGAGCTCTGCACAAAGTACTGTAGCATGCCATAGTCGTTGCATGAGATCTTCGCGTATAGCGCCCGGTTGACGGCCGCGACATTGGCAATGGCAGATGCTGACGGCAGATATCCAATTATTTGCTGTACGCATTCAACTGGCAATTTGTCCAGCATCGACTATTCGCGATTGTTTCAAAAATTCAACAAACAGAAGAAATAAAGGCACAATGCATAAAGGCTAGTAGAGATGTAAAAGCCTCCTTTGTGCATGAGTCACGCCGGCCCGCTCCATATCTGTGCTCACCACTGAGTTAGACTAAGTAATTAATTACAAGTCCTACTCCACATCCCTATTCACATACGTTTCCCAGGACCTATACACTACTACAAATCCGACATCAGTGAATCAGCCTGGATGGACACACTGCATATAATACAAGCGTAGCCGCTGGACACGATGGGAAGGCGGACCATCAATAATGGCCACAACCACCACCATCAAGCCTATCGAAGCCAAGTCAGTGCATCAAATCCAGTCCGGCCAAGTCATCGTCGACCTCTGCTCCGTTGTCAAAGAGCTCGTTGAGAACAGTCTCGATGCCGGGGCCACATCGGTCGAGGTACGCTTCAAGAATAGCGGCCTCGACGCGATCGAGGTCCAGGACAACGGCAGTGGCATCGCCGCATCCAACTACGCAAACGTCGCGCTGAAGCATTACACGTCCAAGCTGTCAAACTACGATGATCTTTCCACCCTGCGGACTTTTGGATTCCGAGGAGAAGCCCTGTCTTCGCTGTGTGCCTTGTCGCATTTTGCCATCATCACCGCACAGGCGCACCAAGTGCCCAAGGGCAGTCGTCTGGAGTTTGAGGCGTCTGGCGCGTTGAAGGGCACAACCACTACAGCATGCCAGCGTGGGACTACTGCCATCGTCGAGGCCTTGTTCGCCACGCTGCCAGTACGGCGGAAGGAGCTGAGTAAGAACATCAAACGAGAGTATGGCAAGGTTCTTGGTTTGCTTCATGCCTACGCATGTGTCGGTGTCGGTGTCAAGTTCACGGTCAAGAACACAGTCTCCAAGGGCAAGACAATGACGGTCTTCTCGACAAAGGGCAACGCCACCACACGGGAGAACATTGCCAATGTCTACGGCGCCAAGACACTGCAGGCCCTTGCGCCCTTGGATCTGAACCTGCACTCGCCTCCGTCGCTAAGCAATGTCAAGCTTGTCGGCCATATCTCACGGCCCGTGTTTGGGGAGGGCAGGCAGACACCAGATCGTCAGATGTTCTTCGTCAACGGCCGGCCCTGTGGGCTTCCCCAAATTGCAAAAGCCGTCAACGAGGTGTACAAGTCTTTCAACGTGTCGCAATCGCCATTCATATTTGCCGATTTCATCATGGACACGAATGCGTACGATGTAAATGTCTCACCGGACAAGAGAAGCATCATGCTCCACAATGCCGCGGCGCTGATTGACCGTCTTAAGACCTGCCTCAGTGACATGTTCGACCAGCACGAGCAGACCGTACCCCGGGCTCAAGTCACGGGAGCCAGGCTGCCGGCGTTTCGGCAGCTTACCATGCAAAGGCACAGCACAACTGGGTCTGGTCTCAGTCAACCGCGTGAACGATCGTCGGCTGCGTTGAGAAGCCTCTCTAGGCCTCAAGATGATAGCCCGAGTCTTGACAATAGCTCCAATGACGACGAGCCGGGACAGAATGGCGGAATACCAACTGCATTTCAGCTAGATGCGCAACGTCCCACAGAGCCAGTGGCAGCATTTACTGCTAAGCGAGCGGCGCCAAAAGAATCTGACCTTGACGCAGATGACGATGCGCAGGAACTTAGTGAGGACTCGCCGAATGAAGATGTTAGCGATCCCCACCACATTCATGTGCGCGACTTCAACCAGCGAATTGCAGAACAGCAAGACACTAGATCTTCTAGGAGCGAAGATGCTCAAGTGCCAGAACAGCCAATCCGGACTGTGTGCGCACCTCTGCCCAAGGAAGCTCGCGGCATGGTGCAGAACGCGTTCGAACGCATGCGACCCAAGAGGACCAGGGCCGAGATTGCTACCATCACGATCGACGGGGAAACGACGACCACTGTAATCGGTTCGCAGTTTTCCAGAGACGAAAACGCGTTCAAACGTGCGCGAGTGGCCAGCAGGCCGCCGCCTTCGAAAGGTAACATTGACAAGGCTGCCCGAGTTGCAGCCTTTTCTCGCAATCTTCAGCAGTTTGGGGCGCCTGGAACACAAATGGGGAAGGAGGAAGATGCTGACGATAGCATCGTAGAAGAAGAAGACGACGACAACGGAGAACAGGTCTCTGCACGGGCAGATAGCGAATCTGGCGAGGAAGAAGGCGGGGACGCGAACTCAGCCGTCGACGAGGCGGACGAAAGTGATGATTCGGACAAAAGTGATGACTCGGACAAAAGTGATGATTTGGACAAAAGTGATGATTCAGACTATGTGGATGACAGCGAAAAGAAAGCACGAGAAGAGGCTCGAGTCGCAGAGCTTATTCGGCAGGCCGAGGAGAGTGCAGCGGTCCAAAGCAAAGAGACGGTAAGGCGGGCTAACAAAGCATTGAAGGGAGGCCGTACCAGGTACTCTACATTCGACCTACTGGCCCGTATTGACACGTCATTGGGACAGTTGCGCAAGGACATGGCAATCTTGCAACGGACTGAGCGAGACAGGCGAGACAGGCGAGACAGGCGAGACAGGCGAGACAGGCGAGGCAGGCAGTCGGCAAGCATGGAGCACGAGGAGACCGAGGCAGCGGCCAAGGACGAGGAAGCACGCCTCTCTCTCACAGTTTCCAAGGCCGACTTCGCACGAATGCGCGTGGTGGGGCAGTTCAATCTCGGCTTCATTCTGGCCGTGCGGCCCAAGGCTGAGGCCGGCGGTGGCGATGACGGAGACCATAGCAGGGACGAGCTATTCATCATCGACCAGCATGCGTCCGACGAGAAGTTCAACTTTGAGCGGCTGCAGGCCGAGACGGTGATCGGCAATCAGCCCATGGTGCGGCCGGTGACACTGTCGCTGACAGCGGTGGAGGAAGAAATCCTGTTGGAGAATGCGACGGCACTGGAGAAGAACGGATTTGTGGTTGAAACTGACACGTCGGGCGCGTCGCCCGTGGGCCGCCGCTGCACTCTGACCAGCCTACCGGTCAGCAAAGAGACGACATTCGACACGCGAGACATGGATGAGCTAATCCATATGTTGGCTGAGGCGCCCATGCTGGGGACGGAGTCGTCGGTGCCACGGCCGTCGCGGGTGCGGAAGATGTTTGCCATGCGAGCATGTCGGTCCTCGATCATGATCGGGAAGACACTGAGCCTGAAGCAGATGACGACGGTGGTGCGGCATATGGGCACGATTGACAAGCCGTGGAATTGTCCGCATGGCCGGCCCACAATGCGACACGTGACTAGCCTGGACAGGGCCGAGACATGGCAAGAGGGGGAAGTGTTGGCGGACAATCACACGACGACAAAGGCATTTGGCAAGGCTGGAGCGGCAGGTGTGTGGCGGACATATATTGCTGGGTGAATGGAGTGCTTTGCAAGAGGCAGAGGCGACGAAGGAGTAGGCAGAGGGACAAAGGCATTCAGCAAAGTAGGTATATGGTGGACATGTATTGCCGGGTGAATGGTGTGCTTTACAAGAGGCAGAGCCGACAAAGCAGTACTTACAAGCAACAAAGGCATTCAGCAAAGTAGGTATATAGTGGATATGTATTGCCAGGTGAATGGAGTTCTTTATAATGGGCAGAGCCAACAAAGGAGTACTTATAAGTGACAAAGGAGTACTTACAAGCGACAAAGGCATTCAGCAAAGTAGGTATATAGTGGATATGTATTGCCAGGTGAATGGAGTTCTTTATAATGGGCAGAGCCAAAAAAGGAGTACTTATAAGTGACAAAGGAGTACTTACAAGCGACAAAGGCATTCAGCAAAGTAGGTATATGGTGGACATATATTGCCAGGTGAATGGAGTTCTTTATAAGAGGCAGAGCCAACAAAGGAGTGCTTGCTTGCAAGTGACAAAGGCATTCTGCAAAGTAGGTATATGGTAGACATGTATTGCCAGGTGAATGGTGTGCTTTACAAGAGACAGAGCCGACAAAGGAGTGCTTGCTTGCAGGCGACAAAGGCATTCTGTAAAGTAGGTATATGGTGGACATGTATTGCCGGGTGAATGGGGTGCTTTACAAGAGACAGAGCCGACAGAACAAAGGCACTCTGCAAAGTAGGTATATATTGCCGGGCGAATGGCGGCACCGTGGCCGTGGGTTCCTCTTTGGGTGTTAGGGGCGCATTCGTTTCGGAAGGAACCGCGACCCACATTTGCGTGACACCTCGGCTGTTCGTCAAGACAGCCAACCGATTTGGAGGAAAGTGCAGTCGACCATTCCGCAAGCTTTTTCGAGCTGGACGCTGTCATTGCACAGGTGAAGCTCGTATTTAAATAAATTCTCACGCGACCTCGCCCTCCTTCTCTCCTTCCTGTCAAGTTGGAATGTGGCTGTATCGCAGCACAAGAGGCTACTCTTCACTCGCGAGCCTGACACGGCCCCCTTTAATAGTGCCTCCAGCAGCCTCTGCGGCCAGGGTGAGAGCGGCTCTGCAAGATTCTCCCAAATAGCTCGTAGTCAGCTGACCTGCTACCAGCCATTTACCATGGCCGCCCCCAACCGGGCGAAGGCGCCCGCGGCCGAGTTCCGGGACAAGGAAGGTATGTATGTTGGGGAGAGGGGACGAAGGAGGGAAGGAGCGAGGGAGAATACGACCAGCTGACAACCCCGCCACAGAGTACCACGAAGACGCGTCCAAGGGCGCCATGCTCCGCTTCGAGGACTCGCTGCCCCGGCTGCCTGTGCCCTCGCTTGCAGAGACGTCGAGGAAGTACCTCAAGAGTCTTCACCCCCTCTTGAGCAAGGAGGAGTACGCGGCGTCGGAGAAGGCGGTGGCGGAGTTTAACGCGGAAGGCGGGATCGGGCAGAAACTGCAGGAGCGACTGATCGCGCGCGCCCAAGACGCCAAGACGGACAACTGGATCATCGACTGGTGGAACGAGTCGGCGTATCTGGGCTACCGCGACCCTGTGGTGCCGTACGTGTCGTACTTCTACTCCTTCCGCGACGACCGCAAACGCCGGAACCCGGCCAAGCGGGCGGCGGCCATCACCACCGCGGCGCTCGAGTTCAAGCGCCAGGTCGACACCAAGTCGCTGGAGCCCGAGTACATGCGCAAGGCGCCCATGGCGATGAGCAGCTACCAGTACATGTTCAACTGTTCGCGTGTTGCTGCGCTGCCGTCCGACTACCCGATTGTGTATGGAGCCGAGGGCAACGAGCACATCATCGTCATACGCAAGAACCAGTTCTGGAAGGTGCCCACCCAGGTCAACGGCAAGCAGCTCAACACGTCCGAGTTCGAGCACCAGTTCAACCATATTTACACGCAGTCAGAGCCGTCGGCGCCGATTGGCGCGCTGACGTCGCTGCCTCGTGACCAGGGTGCCAGGGCGCGCGAGAGGCTGCTGGCGGCATCGCCCAGCAATGCCCAGGCACTCAAGGAAGTCGAATCCTCGTCGTTCGTCGTCAACCTGGACAATGCAACGCCGATCACGCTGGAGGAACGGTCGCGTCAGTACTGGCACGGCGACGGCGAGAACCGGTGGTACGACAAGCCGGTGCAGTTTATCGTCAACGACAACGGCACCGCCGGCTTCCAGGGCGAGCACTCGATGATGGACGGCACACCCACGCACCGGCTGTGTGACACGCTGAACGCGCTGATCGTGCAGAGGAAGCTCGACTTTGACAACCCGACGGTGCGGTCGACGCTGCCGCCGCCGACAATTGTCCACTTTGACGTCGACGCAAACGTTGCCGAGGACATTGCACAGGCGCAGAAGCAGTTTGCCCAGGTGATTGCCTCGCAGGACTTGCGCGTGCAGGCCTACCAGGGCTACGGCAAGGGCTTGATCAAGAAGTTCAAGTGCTCGCCCGACGCGTACGTGCAGGTGCTCATCCAGCTGGCCTACCACAAGTTTTACGGCAAGAACCGACCGACGTACGAGTCTGGTGCGACGCGAAAGTACAAGCTAGGCCGCACCGAGACCGTGCGCAGCGTGACGGACGAGAGCGTGGACTTTTGCAACGCCATGGCCGATGCACAGGTGCCGCGCGCCGAACTGGAGCGGCTGTTCCGCGCCGCGGTTGCCGTGCACGTCAAGAACACGCTCGAGGCCTCGGACGGACACGGTGTGGACCGCCACCTGTTTGGATTGAAGAAGTGTCTTCAGCCGGGCGAAGAGGTGCCGGCCGTGTTCACCGACCCGGCCTACGCGTACAGCAGCACATGGTTCATCAGCTCCAGCCAGCTCAGCAGCGAGTACTACAACGGCTACGGCTGGAGTCAAGTGGTTGATGCCGGCTGGGGCCTGGCGTACATGATCAACGAGGACAGGTGAGTGCAGATTTGTTGGTGTGTTTGGAAAGGGCAGGACAATGCTGACTTGTGTGTGTGTGTGTAGCCTGCAGTTCAACGTGGTCAGCAAGCGCCTCGGCTGCGACCGCATGAGCTTCTTCCTGAACGAGGCGGCAAGTGACATCCGGAACATCCTGCTGCCGTCGTTGGCCCCGCCCAAGGCCAAACTGTAAGCATCAAGCAGGCAACCAGGCAACCAGGCAGCCAGACAACCAGGCAGCCAGGCAGCCAGGCAGCCAGGCAACCGCATTCGTGGCGCTGGAAAGCTTTATAATGGTAATGATGAGGGCGGTGGGCATCATTTTCCTTGTCCGCATCTTTCAGACATTGGAGCAATCCAAGTGTGTGTGTGTGTGTGTGTATAAAATTCACAGCGGCAGAGCCATATGAAACAGGGGGGTGTGGGTGACGTTGGCATTGGCATACCATGCAGGAGCTTTGAGAAGAGAAGGGGACGGAGGAGAGAGAGAGAGATGAGAGAGAAGATATGACGATCGATGACTAGTTTTGATTCGTCACCCGAACAAGAGTTTGTTCTGCTCCGTGTTCGTGTGGTGCAGGGCGAAACGGCCGGTGTCGATGCCGTCGCGCCATTCAAATGTGGGCCCGTCCGACTGGTGTGGCTGGTGTGGCTGTGGCTGGTGAGACTGTGGCTGGTGTGGCTGGTGCGGCTCTTGTGGCTGGCGCAGTCGCGGCACGTGCTTGAGCAGCTGGGCCATGCGTCGCTGCACAAAGCGCTCCTTAATCGGCCGACCAGGGCTCTCGTCCAGTAGTAGTAGACGCTTGTTCTTGCTTCCAGGGTCACGGAGAAGACTGTCGGCATCTCCTTCACTGGCCTGGCTGGAAAACACAGGCACGCTCGCGCGCGGCCGCGGCGGCAGGCCTCTGATCTTGACCCAGCCGCGCGCAACGGCATTGATGGCCTGGTACTCGTGCTCCGGCAGCGGCACATACATGCGGTCGGCGTGCAAGGCGTACCACCGTGCCCACGCGTTCTTGACGCGTTTCCGCGGCATTGGCTTGCCCCAGATCGTCTTCTGCGGCAGTGCGGGGCCCTGTGGCCGGATCTTGTAGTTGGACCAGGTAAAGTGGCCCTGCTGCAGCCTCTGGCTTTCGAGCAGTGCGCAGACGAGCGGGGGAGGCCGCCACTGTATTTTGGCGGTGGCAGCACCATCAAGTGTCTTTTTGCTGGTAGCGGCACCATCGAGTGTCCTTCTGGGCGACGGAAACGGCACAATCTCGTCGGCACTGCTTTCCGGGTGCATCAGCCGCGTCATGAGATATCTCCGGCGCGGGCCCTTGCGGCCGTACGTCAATTGCAGAACGCGTTCAAACGGCCGCAGTTGGCCGCGGTTGGAGCGCGAGAGCACCGAGAGCAGCCGCCGGCCGCGTCGGTGCAGACCGGTTTCCCATGTTTGCACAGCCTGCGGGCTGCGTGTGGTGGATATCTCGGCGTATTTGCTCGTGTAGAGTCGGAAGCGCGAGACGATGAGCCGGTGGAAGTGCGTGCGCGACTGCGGGAGTGTCAGGAGCGAGGCTTGGCGCAGCAGGTGGCGGTATAGGTGGAGGAGAGGGAGGGAGCGCGAGGAGGGCCAGGAGGAGGGCATGACATGTTCTCAATTGGCTGCTCTTGGTGTGGTTGCTCTTGGTGTGGTTGCTCTTGGTGTGCACTCTACTGTGCACAAAGGACTGATCAGTGCAGCGGAAATAGGAGATAGGGAATAGGAGATTGTTAATAGGACATAGGCGATTGGAGATAAGGCGGCGATGCAAATCGGCGGAAAGAGAGCCTCGGAAAAAACTGACTGGTCCACGGCCGCAAGTGGGGGTGACTTCCCACCGCTGTCAAGTGTCTCAGCAGGGGGACCCACCGGCCCTGTGCTGCCTCGACGCGTTCGGCCGTCGAAGGCACGCACTTCCGAAGGCGCGCTCATTTCGTGATTCACGCGTAAACTGGCGGCAGCGAGTCGTTGCCGGTGCAGCGCTCGCAGGTACGACGAACGCTGTTTGGCAGAGGCAAAGACGACCAAACCGCATCGACGCCGTCGCTGTCGCCGTCGCCGTCGCCGTCGCCCCTGGCACGCCCCCTCGTCCTCTCGTTCTTCGTGCCTTCCCCCGTGGCTGGCCACCGACTACCTGCCTCCTGCCTTGTTGGCCGCAGCTCCCAAAACGGCAGTCGCATCCCAGCGCAGCAGTGTGTGAGCAATCTTGTCGCCGTGTCGGTGTCGTCGCTGTGTCGGTGTCGTCGACTGTGTGAGCAATCTGCAATCTCCGCGGCGCTGGCTCTGAACGAACCTTGTTGCTGCCCCGACTGTCACCGGCGCGAGATGCAATAGACCAAGCCGCCGATTCCACTCTCAGCCGGCCTCCCCTCGTCACTGCCACCCACCTCGTCACTGCCACCCACCTCGTCACTGCCGCCCACCTCGTCACTGCCGCCCACCTCGTCACTGCCACCCGCCATCGTCACTGCCAAACCCCCTCGTCACTGCCACCCCCACCCCTGCTCGTCTGCTGCGTCTGCGTCACTGTTGCCGTCGCCGTCACCGTCGGCCTGGCCATGGCGTCGGCGCCGTCGCTCTATCCACAGACTCCGCACGACTTCTCGCAGAACGGCCACTCGGGGTCGATGGGCGCCTCGTATGCGCAGGCCCCGATGGGATCCTATGATGCTGGCTCCGTCGCCTCGACCCCGGCTCCTGTGTCTGCGCCTACGCCTCCTCCTCCGCGCGCGGTGTCGCAGCAGCAGCATCAGCATCAGCTGGGCTACCACCCGAACGGCAACTCGATCAACGGCATGATGCCGCCCTCCAACAACAGCTTCTCCGCCTACCCGGACCCCTCGGCCGGCTATGCGCCTGTTCAGCCGCAGCAACCCGTCGGCCACTCTGTCGGAGCCAGCTACCGTACCGACGGCATCAAGCCGCAGATCTACACAGTAAGTTAGCTGGCTAGCTTGTTTTTTGTTTTTGTGTTTGTTTTGTTTTCTGATTTTTGTTTTCTGTTTTTTGTTTTTTGTTTTTTGTTTTTTGTTTTTTGTTTTCAGCGAGCCACCGCCAAGAAGGCGCAACAAGTCAACTGAACTGACCATCCACAGGCTGTCTACTCCAATGTCAGCGTCTTTGAAATGGAAGTCAACGGCGTCTCGGTTATGCGCCGGCGCAACGATTCCTGGTTGAACGCCACGCAGATTCTCAAGGTTGCCGGCGTCGACAAGGGCAAGCGCACCAAGGTCCTCGAAAAGGAGATTCTGACTGGCGAGCACGAAAAGGTCCAAGGCGGCTACGGCAAGTACCAGGGCACGTGGATCAATTACAGCCGCGGCCGTGAGTTTTGTCGCCAGTACGGCGTTGAGCAGCTGCTCCTACCCCTGTTGGAGTACGACGTCAACAACGATGGCGCCGCCGGACTGCCTCCCGGAATGGAAACGCCGACCAAGGAGCAGGCCATGGCCGCCCAGCGCAAGCGACTCTACGGAGCTGACGCCAGATCAATGTCCCAGTCGGGCAGGGGCACCTATTTCAAAAATATGTCCAACACGGCTGCCAACGCCATCCAAGCCCTGAATCGCACCAGGATGGACTCGCCCAACCACGTGGACGGTAGACGGTCCATTGCCCCGTCGAGACAATCACAGCCACCCTTCGGCGGCCAGGACAGTCTCTTCCCCGTCAGCCAGCAGAGCGTGGCCAGCCTGACTTCCCAAGACAGCTTCAGCAACGGAGGCGTGCTGAGCCAAGGCGGCCCCAGCTTTACCGACTTCCCCGAGCCGGGTGCGCAGGAGCCGCCGCGCAAGCGAATTCGTCCATCGCCTCAAACCTCTTTCATGACGCAGTATGATGGCATGGATCTCAGCATGCAAGACGCCAGCCCAACCGATCCATCTCAGTCTTTCTTCTCCCAGAGCCAGTCCTTCATCATGCCCAAGCCCGCCATCTGTGGCCTCGATCCACTGCCATTCCCGCAGGGACAGCTGGAGGAGCAGAAGAAAGAGTATCTCCTCGACCTCTTCGTCGACAGCAGCCGCGACAATTTCGACGACCACCCTGCTTTCCTGCGCCTGAGCGGCGACGAGTTCCAGGTGCCCATCGACCAGTCCTGCAACACCGCCCTGCACTGGGCCGCCACTCTGGCAAGAATCCCGCTGGTGAAGAAACTACTCGAGCGCGGCTTCAACATGCGCAGGACCAACAGCGGCGGCGAGACCGCCCTGATTGCCGCCTGCAAGGCCAGAAACAACCTCGACCAAAGCTCCTTCTCACACTTGCTCGAGCTGCTCGGGCCCAGCATTGAAGTTCGTGATGGCCGCGGCCGTACTCTGCTGCACCACATTGCCGTCTCGTCAGCAATGAAAGGCCGGTCGGCCGTGGGCCGCTACTACCTCGAGTCGCTTCTCGAGTATGTCATCAAGCAGAGTGCTGCGCCGCACAGCACCAGTAGTAATACTAATACTGCCTTGAACGACAACAACTGCCAAGATCGCCCGCCGCCCGTCAACCTCGCCCGCTTCATGACGGAGATTGTCAACGCCCAAGACAAGGCTGGTGACACGGCACTCAACCTGGCCGCTCGCACGAGCACGACGTCGATCATTGACCAGCTGATCGAAGTCGGCGCAGATGCGCATATTGCCAATCGAGGGGGTCTTGCTCCTGTCGACTTTGGCGTTGCCACCGACTCGAGCCAGCCGGCCAATGACGGCAACAGCGTCAACGTCTTTGATGTCGCCCTCGCCAACAACAACCCATCATCCTCTTCCCAGCAGCAGTCGTTTGAGGAAGCCGAAAAGTCGTTCATGTCGACCGTCCAGCACCTCTTGGCCCAGTCCAACGCCGACTTCCAGGCCGAGATGAAGGAAAAGAACGAAATTCTCGACAAGACAAATGCCGCCCTCAAGGAGTCGGGCGCCTCCTTGGCCGACGAGAAGCGAAAGCTTGAGGAATTAAGGGCGCGCGCGCGAGAACGCGAGGAGCTAGAGCAGCAGATCGCCAATTTGAAACGTGGCATCCAGGCCATGCGATTGCAGCTAGCCAAGGACCAGCCCACCAGTCCTATCCAAAGTTCCGTTGCCGTGGGCGAGGCCGACAAGGGCCTTGATCATGATGGTCAGCTCGCATATTTGCACACCTTGTTCCCCACCGGTCTCGATCCTTCCTCGCCCATCACCCAGGAACAGGCTAATGTCTTGGACGGTCTGGAACGCGCCGCCGTACTGGCCGGCCGCGTCAAGGCCTACCAGGATCACAACAATGCTCTGGAGGCTCGGGCCAAAGAGCTCAAGGCCAAGAGCCATGAGCTGGAGGAGCGCTACAAGAAGATTGTGAGTTTGTGCACCGGTGCCCATGTTGACCGGGTCGACGACTTGCTCGACGGGCTCGTCCAGGCGGTGATTAGTGAACAGAAAGAAATGAGCGACGGCAATGAGCTCACGAGGGTGAGGGAATTCTTGAGGATGGTACAGGGGAATGGCGCTTGACTTGGGCCATACTTTGATCATACTGTGCAGCAGAGGTCAATGTGGCCGGCTTCTTGTTGATGCTTTGATCATGCCGTGGCAGCATATGTCAATGTAGCCAGCCGGCTTCTTGTTGATTGATACTGTTGATCGTGCTGTGGCAGCATGTGTCAATATAACCGGCTTCTTGCTGATACTTTGACCATGCTGTGGCAGCATATGTCAATGTAATTTGAGCATGCTGTGGCAGCATATGTCAATGTAATGCTTGCTGATGCTTTGATCATGCTGTGACAGCATATGTCAATATAATTCTTGCTGATACTTTCATCATGCCGTGGCAGCATATGCCATCCTTTTGATCATGCTGTGGCGGCATATGCCATACTTTTGATCATGCTATGGCGGCATATGCCAATGTAGCCAACCGGCTTCTTGTTGATACTTTGATCATGCATACGCCAATGTAGCCAACCGGCTTCTTGTTGATACTTTGATCATGCATACGCCAATGTAGCCAACCGGCTTCTTGTTGATACT